>JAOUZG010047888.1:2573788-2643460 GCA_026289955.1 Argiope argentata
ATCGGTATATTCCTCGGCTACGGGCCCAAACGTCGCAGGTTCGTACCGTGACCTTCAATCGCTACATAATGCTCATTTGGTGGTATCGGATACCTGGTACTCTCCATATGAAAGACAGGCGAGAATCAGACCGCAAGCTAAACCTGGATTCTAGGAAAACATTACACAGACCCACTGTGACGATGTACCAAATTGCTTTTTTTCCAGGGCAGGCTAACTGCTGATGGCAGCGAGTTGCAGAGAGCGGAACACATCTAACAAACCTGCGAACATATAGACCAATATATCTCAAACATCTGTACTCAATCTGCCTTGAATATACCATACCCATGATTGAAAACAGCAGACGAGGCATGTTTGATGCTGTGCTCTGTCTGCTTCTTTTCACATTTGCTGCAAAATACAGCTTATACATGAATTTGATTGAAAATTTCATAGAAATGAACGCATCAGTTGCAAAATTGTGTACCAAATTTCATACATCTAAGCAATTGCGAAAACTTAGCTACTTGGATAAATGAAAATATCATATTTATATGCATGCAAAAATACAGTCTGAGAAATGATAGACACTTGAATAAATTAGATCCAAATTTTGAGAAATATCTACACTTTAAATGCCGAAACTTTATATAAATTTAATTTAATTGATGTGTCTTTGAGATACAGAAATAATGAGAAGTACAGAAGGCAGTCGGTCTACTTCTTGACGAGTTTCAATCAAAATTTCTTATTAAACTATGCTTTTGAAACTAAAACTCTACATCAAATTTTCATTCACAAAAATTTGTGGACCGTGAGTAAAGCAGAGAACATCTTATATAGTATTGGCTTACAATACTTACAAAAAATTAACCTTTGGAGTGACCTTAACATTTTTACTGAATCTACCGTATGATATTTGAAGAGAATTTTGGCGATTAATCCTTGGGATACAAATAATAGGAGTCGAAAATCGAACTTATGCTTTAGGCGCGTTGCCACAGAACTACAATTATTGTCACAAATCAAGTATTAAATTTGTTATAGTGAAATAATTTCGTTTTTGAGGTAGCATTTACACGCTTCTTAAGTTACAAATCGACAAATGTTCACCTTCTTGTTGGATTTAGCTCAAAATTTAATAGGAGTCTAAAATACAGATGTTAAATCTATGTACCTAATTTTATCTATCTAGCACTCTTGGTTTTGTAATTATCGTGTAACTTTAAATTCGAACAACCGATGGACTTCCTTTAAATAGACTTTGTTCAAAATTTAATACAAATCTCTAAATTTAGAGTAAAACCCTTTAACAAACTTTTCTGTAACAACAAAAATAATTCAAAATATTTATGAATTATTTTTGTCACAAACAAATATAATGCCAAAAATGTTTTTCGAATCCTGGTTGGTCTTGTGGTGAATGCTATCCATATTATATACCAGCCAACATCTCTCGGACTGAAGTGCACTTTTGGCCCAACGGATTTGGTACTGGACTACTAACCTAAAGGTACGGAGTTCGGGTCAGCGCTATTCGCTAACCTACAAAATGGTAACCCGTTCGACCTTGGATAAACGCAACCTTCGCTCCAACTGTCGTGGCGCCCTCTATTAGCGACTCACTGCTCTAGACGCGCATTCAACAATACGACAAATTACTCTTCACCACCACCCTCCGCACGTAGCTTCATTCAACTGTCGTGGCGCCCTCTATCGGCGACTCAAAGCTTCAGACGCGCATTAAATACGACAAGTTATTATCGTTCGCAAAACAAGCTTACTGGGGGATACTCTGTGGTGAATGCTATCCATATTATATACTAGCCAACATCTCTCGGACTGAAGTGCACTTTTGGCCCAACGGATTTGATGCTGGACTACTAACCTAAAGGTACGGAGTTCGGGCCTAGCGCTATTCGCTAACCTTCTAAAGTCTAAACGTAAAAATACCTTTGAAGTGCATCAGGAATTCTACTATTTTAAGAATTACAGTACTTTCTCAATTATTCGCATATGAGAAAGTAAAACACGAGTTGCAATTTATTGTTAGCATCACGCTACGCTCATTTATACAAAACTCCAGTTCCATGTTTTCCCCTCCATGCTCCCCAATCATCTTGCTAAAAACAACTGCCTATGAAGACGAAGTGCAGCATTTTTAAGTCGTAATTCATATAATCAGTGTTGAATTCCACTGATCATGTATTCTACTTATAATGTAGTAATCGTCTACAGAGACGATTACTACATGATAGAACAGTCTTTGTCCCTAGTAGCACACAAATATTGCACGACATTGAACAATATTCGAAATATTGTTTGATATCATATAATATCGCACAACATTGTACAATATAGTGCAACAGACCGTGCACCATGTATTAGTTATTGCTTTCAGATGTTAAAAAAAACGAAATTGTTTTTTTTTTCGACATCTAAAATGGTTTCGATTAAATTTATTTTTTCCTCGACATTTTAAAGGACACTTTGAAATAAAAGTTTATAAACCCCCCCCCCCCAAAAAAAAAAGACGAGAAAAAAAAGATGTCACTACACACGACATCTTTGCCAAAAAAGGAAAAAGAATCGTTAACCTATTGAGTACTATAATATCATTTCGTTTTATCTATGTCTACATGAACCTTCAACACGCTAAATTAATCATCGTATCAACTTTTGGATATTTCTCAGATTGTTGGGTTTTGGACGATTCTTTGTATTCTTCAATATACTACGAATCGTTTGCAATAAAAAAGCTGTGCAAATTTCGGACAGACTCTGTTTTTCTAAAATGAGTTTCTTATTATTCTAAAGGTGAAACAGAAGTTTTAAAGAGAATTCTCTTTCTTTGTTTTTTTTAAAAATAAACTTAAAAACAATTTACAATATGGATAATTTGATACCGAAAAAAATTGCTTCTACACCAAGAATTTTCATTTTATAAAAAATTCGAATTATAAATAAATGAATAAAACACTTCAATTTTCTCTATACTCTAGTTAAATTACTTCGAAAAATTATGAAATGGTTTTCGTTCCTTTTTTTATTTATCCTTGCTCCTTTATCTAAAGATTCATCACATTATCTCAGTAGTTTATTCAGCAATCCGTATTCTATAAAAATTTCTGACATACTTCAATATTTTAACAAACCATAATCATTTATTAGATATCCTCCAAATGAAGAGAAATGTTCAATTATCCTTCCACTTTCCATTACGTGCGAAAAATTACGTGTAAAATTAATATATTTCGTAAGTTTCTGCAAATTTTTCAGAAAATTATTTAATAAACCTCTAAACTAAGATTTTTGTTTTATACCTCTTTTTGTAGCTTAAAAAAACCCCTTTTCCATTTTTTTAAATGTCATTAGACTGGTATATTGTTTAACAATTAAAAAATATAATTATTTTAGAGGATTTTTCAAAAAAATTCACCCTGAATGTATTCGCGTACTTTTCTTTATGAATCCCAAAAAGGAAGATCAGAAATTTAACTAGTGGCAACTATGTAATTACAATTGATACAACTCAAGTATTGCTTTTATAATTCTTCCAAGCATTTCGTACAATTGTTGCCAATAATGCCGAAGTAGTGAAGGCTAGAATGCCTGAAATGCCAAATTTTCTTGCTTATTTGAATAAAATGCTCTATTACTTACAAATATCTGAAACAGTTCTGTGGAATCTATGATTGAATTTTTTACACGACTGGCTGTTTGTTGGCTCTTAAATTTATTTTTTTTAAAATGTAAAACACACTGATTCAGCAATAAAGTGTTAGTCCACTCCATCCCTCCTGTGTTGCTACAGATTGCTATACCTATGAAAAGGTTTCTACGCATCAAAGAGGCTGTATGCAATACTAGAGACTGCAGTGCATTGAAAGCCAAAATACTTCAAGCTATTACTGATTTAAACATATATGGGGAAAAAAAGTAAATTTCATAAAATGAATGAATTTATGTAAGATTTTTTGAGATATTAAAAATATTACAGAATTATTAGATAAAAGAAAATTAATAGATCTTTGGAAAGATAAAATTTGATTCTGGAAAAGCAGAAATCTTCATTTCAACAGATTTGTATTGATTGCAATTATATTGTTGTTAATATTAAATTTTCCCATGCAAAGTGAGCCTTCAGTAGTTGGGACTTGAATCTAAAATTAATTAAATCCCAAGACACTATCAGCCTCACTAAATTTAGTATTACCTAATCAGTGTTATAAATGCAACAATATTATTTGATTCATCAATATAACAATAATAAGATATTGCAGAGGTCAAAATAACTCACAATACACTTGAAATTTGTTACATCAATAAAAAAAATGTGTTTCAAGTAACAAGATTAATGCACACACACACATATTAGTATACACTTTATTTATGACATACAAATAATATACACATATTTACAGAGGTACTAGAATACATTCGAGTTTTGTACACAAAACTATAAGGAAAGAAAGATCACTAAGGCCCCATTTATTGTTAATTTTATTTTGGAAGTAAAAATAACTTTTAAAAATTTTTTGTAGAAAAAGCATTTTAATGGGATTCTATAAAGAAATTAAAAATATAACAAAAACGAATGCATAGACAAAAAAGTTAATAAAATGTACAAGAAACATGGCCTTAGTAGGGACTACACACCTTTGTGAAAAGGGTACTGCAAGGTGAGTAATATTACCTCTTGATTAAAAAATAAGAACTGATTAAATCTGATGAGTTTTTGTCAGAATACAAGCATCCTCCAGACATGACAAAAGCTTGGAATAAATATTAATTTTTAAAAACCTGAATTTTGCAAAAATAATGAATTGTGTCAAACATAAACATCAAGAAGTAAGTATGATTAATCAAAGAATAAAATGAATAAATTTAAACAAAAGTACTTGAGATATTAAAAAATATTGTAGAATTATTAAGAATAAATCTCCAGAATTCTGAAAAAGCAGAAATCCACAGAAAGGTGTCTGATCTTTTGAAGAACTAAGTTTGCACAAAATGGTTCCAATATAAAAAGATACAAACTAGGTGACTTCCTAGGTGATAAGAAAATGAGTCTCACTGTTGATATATAATGTTGCATAGAACATAGATAAATTCTCAACCCTTATGATGCTTTTTGACATCACATGAGTGGCATACTTTTATAAAGATTCCTAATTTTTATTTGGATTGAAGAGACTTTAACAGGCAAAATTATCTAGGTAGAGACAAATAATTTTAATTATTTAGGGAAATAACCAATTTACAATAAATGAAAATGATTACATAAATATTCTCCAACTGCTTTTATTTAATTTTCTTTTGTTACCAGATAACAGTTTGATACAGGTTCATTAACTTTACTCTAATGGAAAGGTAAAAGTGGTTAGATTCAGATTAGCTTAAGTTCATTAATAATCAAACAGCAGTATACCGTATTATTAAGATTTTAAGATAGAAAACCTTAACGTTAAGGATACTTTATGAAGATCAAAAATTAAACATCACAAACTTTTTTTTAGAAAGACACTTCATTATCTCAAGGAAAAAAATGCTCACATTGATAGAGATAGGAAGGAGGGAGGGGGCCATTTTTACTCGTACTTTAAAATATAGGTTTCAAAACTTAAATTTTTGGTCAATGGGAATTTTAAAAAATTAAGTGTAAATTTTGCATTCTATGGAAATGTGACTAACAATTTTGTTCTTCATAAGTATCTTGGAAAATTTTAAAAATAATTTCCTTTCTTCATTCAAAATATCTAAAAAATTGAAATTTTTAAATTATTCCTTCAAAAACTTTCATGAGAATTCAGCCTTAATATCTTAATTGCATATGTCTATTAACTATGATGAGAAATATGTTCAATGAAAAAACAGAGGACTCACTTGTTCAACAGTTTAAATTATCTTGTTTGATAATGTGGAAAATGTGAAATGCTACAAATTTCATTATGTAGCAAAATTTCCCAAAGAAGATAAGAAAATAATGCAACATAAACCTTACACAAATGCTTGGAAGTTTGGTGAGCTCTATACTTCCATAAGTAGAAAAAGGTACATGTGTGCTGAATGCTTGAGGAATACTCATAACAAGTGCTTTAGGAAGATCTCATTTCATTAAATACAATTATATTGAAATAGGACAATTTCATATGCTTCTAATGAGAAAATTTTTCTCTGGAATTTTTTGCCAACTACATTTAAAAAGTATGATAATGAACATGATGAATAAACATGCAACTCTAATGCATGATACAATTGCAATAATAAACACCATTTTATTCAAAGATTTGAATTATGTAAAGCTTGTATAATTCAAAACTTCAGTAATTTGAAAATGAATATATTACTTATTCATTTAAATTTCACTCTCCATGTAAGAAAAATTTTAAACAAGCATAGAATAGGGAATAAAAATATTTTAAGACCTTTTTCTGTCTCAAAAGAAAAAAAAAAGTTGGGAAGAGGGAGTGTCAAAAATTGACTCCCCACCAACTATTAGGAAATTCCCAAGGTATCAAAAATTCCACAAACTTCTTCAGAGAATGTTTCAATTCCTTTCTGTCTATGCCAAACAATCTAGCACAAAATGGACACCTTTTTGCCTAGGACTTTCTTTTACAAAATTATTACCTAAGATATAATATTGATTTTAAAGATTACATTTAAAAAATATTAATCTATCTACTTTATATATCAAGATAAGACTGTCAAGTCATTATTAGCCAAAGCAATGAATTTTAACATCACCTTGTCTGAAATAAAGCATGCACTTCAGATTATATTTTGCAATGTTACTATTATATATTTTCTAGTGATATTTAAATATCTACATAAATTGTTTTTTAATAATGCTGCTAGCAAAAAAATATATATATTTTTGGACAAAATTAAATGTTATTTATAAGCAACACTATGATAATACAAATCATATGAAACAGTTTATAATCACATCATTTACAAAACTGCACCAAAAACTGAAATGCAAACAAAATTCAAAATCAAATTAATAAATGAAATACAAAATGGACAAATTTTATATTAATAAACCTTATTAGACAAAGCATTAAAATCAAATGAGTTCAAAATACATCAGAAAATGTTTAGTTACTAATAAGAAATAAAAACAATTAAATATATTAGAACTCAAAATAATAATTAATATTTCTTGTAAGATATTAAATATTTAAATTTGAAATTAAGTTAATTTACGTTTCAAGAATTTTAATTTTTTATAATAAATGCATAAGCCTCTTTTTCAGCAGATCCCTTAAACAATTACAGCTGTTCACATGAAATTCAAGTAATTCCAAATGGATCGGAATATGCAAGAAATACATTATAGGAAGGTTGAAAATCACAGTCGAATTTGTAAACCATTACAAAGGAAGTAAATATGAAGGTGATGAGAGCTGAAATATTTCTTCTCCATAATCTCTCTATGATTGAAAATGGAAAGATAATTTAAATTATGTGAACTATTACTTAATCATAAAAGAAATAACTTCTGTGTCTCAAATTTCTTGATAGCAGCAAGAGCTTGGAAGTCAGTAATTCACCTTACTACTAAAACTAAAATTATTTTTCAAGGTTTTTCTCTCTACTAATTGCAGTTCCTTAACATAACTTGTGACATCAAGTTGAAAAACTTTTATCATTTGCATTCTCTGCCACCATCATAGTAGATAAAATTAGAGAAAGAAATGGCAAAAAAAAAAAAAAAAAAAGGTGAGGTTGATATATTTTCAAAGAACCTGTCTGGTGTGGTCTTCCTTGCTGGCATGAAGCCTTTAAAAATATATGTATAAAAGCAATGAAGAATGAATTTTTATTTCAGTTAAGAAAACAAAAGTAACCAAAACAAATACTCCTTACAAAAAATTGCATTACCTTGCAGATAGTTTGATCAATTTAGGAAGTAGATAGATTTTGATTCTAAGCAATCAGGTAATAAAAATATTTAAGAATTTTTGTGTTAAATGAATTCATAATTTTTTACAATTTTTAATTGTTTATTCTGGAAATTATTTAATGATTGTACTTTATTGCAAGAGGTTACTTGAAAGGTGATTTCTACTTCCAAAAAGATAGAAATAATCTGCAATGTAGCTTTCTATGCACTATTCAACTTGAATAAGTACTAATTACAGATGAATTTAGAAATCACATTATACTTTGTCTTCTTAAAAATACAAACGTCTTGAAACAAAAAAAAAAAAAAAGCTATAAAAAATGATTTTTTTAAAGCATATATATTTCAATTTAGTTTAGGGTCCATCATACACTAAACAATTCAAAATAACTGTTAAAATAAGTTTTTTGTTAAGGCATATAATGAGTACATAATTTTAAAAAATAACATATCAATATAGTGTATTTAAGTTCTTTGAACTTTAAAATATTATCAATACATTACATGACTGATGTTTCAAGTTGTAGATTTGACCAGACAAATTGTCAAAATTTAAATAAACAACTATATTGACTAATGAATGGTGCACATAACAGAAAAATGCTTTGTGTAAACAAAGCATTTTCCATTGCTTAATACATAAATTCTTTACTTGATATTTTATCTATGCAATGTGGATAAAATCACATCAAATATTGTAAAGGGGTGAAACATAAGTACATTAGATACGATTTAAAAACAACCAATATATCTTTACATAATTATTCCTTATGGCAAATATATAAAATAAAAACATATCCAAATCACTGTGAATAACTTTCAATTAAACTAGATTCAGAGTTGGGGTTGTATGGATATCAAAATTGCTGGATCCAACCCCTATGGATTTTTTTATAAAAACAAAAGGATTTGACATACAAATTAAATCCAAGTTACAATTGAAAGCGATTTAGTTACTGCCTTCCATTTTACTTTTTTTTCTTCACTTCAGAATGTGCAATTGAAACATGTGCAATTTGCTACAGTAAGTGCATACACACATTACAATATACACAATGAAATTGAGCACCTCTCGATAAAAGCACTGCAACATATGAAAGCTATTCCTTTTTATAATAATAGTTATTCTCAAAGGAAAGGATTGCATATTTCCTGCCCTATTTTTCTTAAACATGATTTATAAAAGAGGGTTGTAATAGTCACTTACCGAACAAGAATTCTTGTTCTGTATAAATGTTAATATGGTCAAGATAAGATACCTGCATTTTCATCAATTAATGTAAATACAAAATTAATATATATATAAAAAAGCACAATTCACAAATAATAATAATTAAATGGTAGTAAGCACAATTTAAAATTTGGGCAAAGAACATATCAAACTTCTTTTTTAAGAAGCTCCTTAAAAATAATATAAAAAAAGAAATAAAATAGAAATTTGGGATGAAAGATATTTAAGTATATTAAAGGAAACATAAGGTTGTTAATGCATTCAAACATATAAAAAAAAGTATTAATATTTCCATTCAACTGAAACTAACTAAATAAAAGAATTCGATTATTATTTCAATCTGAGTAATCAAACATGTTTTACCTCATATTACTTTTGAGCTAAATTGTGCATTTGTAAAGGTTTAAATTTTTTATGGGAAGTTACCACAAAGAAAAAATATATAAATCAATTAAGCTTTTTGATAGCTATTTTGTCTCAAATATCTTTAGTTTCTAATAACTTAACCATTATGAATAATTATCAAGCAATATTCCATATTAAAATTATTATAATTACTGACAAAAAAATGTAAATAAGACACAAATTAATTCTTATTTTCTTCAATACACTTGAGCACTGAAAGTTTGTTTATTAAAACACAGTCATGGATCTAAAACATTTTCAAACACAAATGAAATGCAGAATATAAACTTGCTTTCTCTTTTTCTTTTTTCCCTACCCTTTAAGGAGACACGCACATATAGCCGTCATAAAAGAGCATAATAACTAAATACTTAAAAATGAAATAGTTAATATCTATTTTGTAATAAAATCTGTCTTAATTTCTTTTTAAATCTGAAGAACTAAGAAACATTTCACACTGTTTTCTTTAAATACCTATATAATAACACCATCTTCCATCCATAAATTTTGAATACAATTTTTATAAATATAATTCTCTGCCTTTCCCACATATGATACATTTCTGCCATCCCATGCACATACACATATAAATACTCTATTCCAAATAATGTACAACAAGAACAGTCAATATATAAAAATGATCAAAGGTTTGGTCGGTGCTTTTCTTCCTCATAGAAGGGGAAGCGCTGATAATTCTCTGGAGTGTCTGAGTACTGAGCTACAGAATAAGGTGGAGGAGCCTCTCTCTCCACTAACACCTAGAAAGAGATTTCAATTTTACTTTTATTAACTTTAGCATAAATCATCAGAAAAATCTGGTCAATTTTGGGTTCTTTTTCCCAAAAAAGAAAAACTTGTTTATTTTTTACACTGTCATGAATAATCAAAAGTCTTTAACAGTCTGTGCACTCTAATTTGAGCCATTGCCAAAAACTGTATCTTCGTTGTCTGGGCAAAAGCTGAAGAATATAAATTTTGACAAATTTATAACTAAGGTTTTTTTGCTTCAGATAGGGTTGAACAATTTTACTATCTATAGAAAAGTTGATTCTAGATGCAGGTTGGAAAAAAGATAAAATGAGATATACTTTTGATTATTTGAAAATGAGACATTCAGTTTTATAAGTTATTTTGCATAGATTTGAAAAGACATAAAAGTGCTATTAATGCAGATAAAATAAGCAATGATTATGAAAATATATGGCAGTTGAATAATAAGTGCTTTCCTTTGGATTTATTTTAAGCTATATAATTGCATAATATATTGAACTTCTTTTACAAACAATCAGAATTTAAAGATTAATTAATTTTTTTAACTGTCTGAAAAATGTCCCTTTTTTAATTTAATTTTTTTTTTGTTAAAACATTTTATTTTTACAAGAAATATTATTTCAAGTAGCTTTTCAATTTATTTGTCATTTGTACAACAGTTTCTAATATTCAAATTTTCAATTTTATAATTCACAATATACCAAAATGTTGATAGAATAATCAGGAATGGTATTAATATTCAGAAACATAAATGCTTTGTTAAGATGTTGGTTGTGTTTCAACTACTAATGTATGCCTTTTTTTCTTATTATTATTAATGTCCATGCTTTTAACTGCTTTAGAATTAAAAAGCTCTTTTATAAACTTTTAATGTATTGTAATATTTCTTTCAATAATACTTAACATTTACACACATTTCAGAATTACTACCTTTAATTCTTGAAATGTTAAGTTATGCCCAAGACAACATTAATTGCAGACCTTTTATCTAAAAATTAAAATTCCAGTAGCATATTTCAATAAAATCTGTCATTAATAATTCTTAAATAAAAATTAGTGATATCCATATAATAATATAATATTATATGTTGTAATTTCCTTATATTAGATTTGCGATTTTACCCCTTTGCACTCGATGGCTCTTCTTCGGCACCATTCAGGACGGTGCATCATTTTGAAGTTTTATTTATTTATTTTTCAATTTTGATTATTGAAAATACTTACATAATGGTAAAAAGACGGAGAAATTCAATTTTAACACACACACACACACAAATTTGGAGCAATAAACAAGCCTTTTTATTTTGAATAATTAAGCATCGAATTACTTTTCCGATACGGCCGCTCGAGTGCAAAGGGTTAACTCAAGACTTGCCAAAAATACTTAATTTAGAATGAGAAACACATAAATATTTTGTGTGTATGAAGGATGAAAAGTTCTAAGTTAGCATTAAATAAAGTAACATTTAAAAATTATTCAAATATTGAAGAAATAAAATATCATGATGTATTGAGAACTGCAGATATAATTAAAACAAAATGCCAATGCAATTTTCTTTGCTGAAATGATTTTATATTACAATACTTTATTTTACTGTAAAAAAAAATATTATAATTGAAAATTAACAAAATTAATAAAATTTTCTCATTTTAATTGCCTATTCAACATTGCCTACACTTTTTTTCTGATATCTAAGCTATATGAAAAAAATTACCTCAATGACAAGATATGGTTATATAACTTTTATTTAATTCCTAGAAATCAAAAATTATAATTTATCATTGATTGATGTTAGAATGTCAACAAATTTGTATTTTACACAAAATGTTTCTTTTTACAAAAAAAAATTAGAGCGATATTATTTATAATATTTCTTAAGGATAAAGAATGATTCTTTGATTTAATGACAATGGATTATTCAATTTATTTAAGTTATTACATGAACAACTGAATTTTTTTCATTAATCCATTGTTTTAAAGAAATGTTTACAGCAAATATTTTATATTAAATTGCACAAAATTCAGATAACATATAAATTTGCTTAATTCCTTTTCAAGTTTAAATCGTCAAATTTCCCTTCTGTACAAATGTAATTTATGTGAAATAAGGTTATGTAAGAAATAATGTTTAAATACAATTACAACATTCTGGCATAATCCAGTAGTTAATGTAAAACATTAAATATTATATTAAACAGCAATAATGAAAAGAAAAACATTTAAAAAACAACCATTGTGATGAATATGACAAATGAAAGCATATCCTATGATGATATGTATTTTCTATTACATAAAAAAGAAATAATTCATTGGTACAATGTGCAATCTCATGAAACCATCAATAATTGATACAAAAATGTAACAGGTAAGAAAAAGTGTAAGTGTATGATAATATAAATACTTTGAATTATGAATAAGCATTCATATACATTAATAAAAATCCTTATTTGTCAAATAACCGAATAAAGTTTTTTCAAAAAAAGGTACCATTTGCATTAATTAAAAAGTCTAAAGAGATATTGAGAAGGATCAAAATTGGATAATTACAAATTTATATGCTAGATGGTATTCAAATTGATATGAAACATTAATTAAAGGTTTTCAATGAGCTGCATTAAAATGACTATTCTTGTTCAGCTTGTATCAAACAAATCAAGTATCTTAATAACTAAAATTTTATGATTTGAGTTTTTTTAAATAAGATTTAAATATGATAGTTATTGAGAAAAAAAAATCTTACTGCAAACTTAGCAATTTTTGTGAAGATACACTTCACATCTATTTAGCTGTGCAATATAGTCTCTTCCAATTCATAGTCTTCATTTCAGCTTTTTTGGTTTCATTAAGATCAAGTTTACAGATAGTGAGATTCATCAAGATCTAGTTGACATCATTGAGTTCTTTTCAAAGCTCAATGTAGTTTGGCAGAGCTTTGAAATATATATATATATATATAAGCAAGAGGGTTAATAGATACTTACTCCAGTCAATCCTTTGTCCTCATCCATGGCTCCTTTTGAAGCATAATATTCTTCTTTGGAAGAGTGCAATACAACATAAGAATTACTATCATAACAATAACGAAATAGTCCTCCACATGCTGACAGGACAAGAACCATAAACACTACACCAGCCCTGAAAAACAGCAGACATCTTAATAACCATAGCTAAATAAAACAATTTCCTAAAATTTAAAAGTATTTATTCAAAATACTTAATTGTCATAGGAATATAACTGAATGACAGGAAACTATGAGCATACAATAATTATAAACAAAGCAAAAGTGACACTGCTGAAAATCAGATTAAGAAATTTTAAATGATGAAATGTTTGCATATCAGTTTTGAATAAACATTTAATTTTCCACTCAAGCACTGCATACATAGATAAGTATTATATAGAAGATCTTTTTTTTAAGGACACAATGGCCCGAATTCAAAATTATTTCCATTTTCAAACCCTTTAATTAGATTAATTTTATATATTCCAGAATCAGGCATTTCTATATACTAGATTGACATATATGAAATGACACAAAATTCATATTATACAAAATGATGAATTATGTTTTATTAAATCAATTGTATTTGTGCGCTTGTTTCAGAAAACTTAGGACTGTATGTCAATTGACATGTTGCAAGTACATATATTTGTATTTTGAAAAAAAAAAAAAAAAAAACTCATTTTTTTCAAAAGTGTAATGTAGCATTTCATTGAGCTCATTAAAAAAAAGAATGTTTCAATTTAAACTATCACTATGATCATTCCTCCATACACCAGTTTTAAAAATTCAGGATTTGGTGAGTGAGAAAATTTTTGAATTTCTTCTCTGAAGGATAAAATTTGAAAAATTTACCAGTAACAATTCCTTTTTATGAAAACAGATTTTTTTATACCACTGACACGGTTTGTTCAATTTTATATATAAATTATTCTAGATATTATTTTTAACTCATCAATTGATTAACTTTGTTTTGCACAAAACTGAATCTTGTGCTTTTTAAAAAAGTAAAAAATAACTGTATTATGCTGTTGGAAGTATCACAAGGCAGATTATTGCAAAAGGTGAGCCAGTTACTATTACTATAATATCAATTCCATGCATTAAGAAAATGTAACAAAAAATATTATGTATGTAGATCTGTTTGCATATATATATGTAACCATAACAATTTGAAAGTAAAGCTCAAAATCAGAAGAAGAAAAATTTATTAAAAAAATATAAAAAGCTATACAATGGGCCTTAAGACAATAGTATGCTCTTGCACATCTATAATTTTAAAAACTAATTATGCAATAAGAGGCATAATAATACATACATAAGGTTACATTTTAGTTTATATAAATATGAACCAAAACAGAAATAAAAAAAATGAGAATAAAATTAATAGTAGAAGTAGGAAAAATACAAAACTAAAACCAACATAAAAAAAAGAAATCCAACCTGATGACGTTCTCAAGTGTCGCCATCAGGCAGGGATTCTAATGAAAGGTGCAATTTTTTTCTGAAAAGGGCTTTCACTGTGTCTAAAAAGAATTAGTCTTTTTTTAACACCCTTCACTGGAATCCCTGCCTGATGGTGATCCTTGAGGAAGTCATCAGACCGGATTTCTTTTCTTATTGGTTTTTTCCTACTTTCACAATAGTTTTATTCGCATCTTTTTTACTTCTGTTTTGGTTCATCTATGTTCCAATGTGTTTTTAGGAATAGCAGCACAGTTGTTCTTTAAATATATTTGTGTATCATTTTAATATTATAATTAAAAATTACAATTCATAATGTATCTTTTATAATTTGGTTTAGACTTATAAAAATGTTTTTATCTTTGTTCACATAGATATATATATATAAATATATATGCTATATTAAAATATTTTAGGGTCCCAGAAGTCATCATGTATACAGTTTCAAAATTCTAGTACCTAAGTAAAAATGAGAAATTATTGACAAACTTCCATCTTTACAATAATAATAATAATAATAAATAAATAAGTTAAGAACTAAGTTTAGAAATAGCATTATTGAATATAACAAGGTCTTCTTATACAACTACATTTAATTATAGAAAATAGTGATAAGAGAAAGATTCAATTTCATGACAGCTCCTCTACCCTCCTAGAAAAGAATAAGATAATGCATGCTTTTATCAAACGATTCAGCAGTTATTCTTTCAATTCAATACCATTCAGAAAAGAAAAAAAGCAATTAATTTTATATTGATAGATTAGAGCTAACGTAATTGCCATAAAACAAATAGCAATTACAGAATGAATCTCTGCATTACAGAATGAATCTCTGCAGCGAAACAGAATGAATCTCCTGCATTGCTAGTGTATTGGTTTTGTTGATTAGGTAAGTTTCCAAGCATGAAAACAATCAATGTTTTAAGGAATCTAACTACTGTAATTGATGATTTCAGTTCCCCTATCAATTTTTGCACCTTAAGGTATAACAGAATATTAAATACATAATATTATTCCTTCTTATTCAGAAGAAATGAAAGGCTTTCATTATAATTGCACCATCTATACATAGAATAAAATGAAGTCTCTTGTAAACCTATGTATGTTTGAACCACAAAATTAATGGATATTGGAGATAGTTATATCATTTTGTAGAGCATTTATTGGAGAAGGTTTTAGTACATTAAAGTCATATCAAAATTTAAAAAAGGAGTTTTGCAATTCTGATTTTAACTTTGCACTTATCCATGCATGTGGAAAAACTCAAATTGTACACATGCAAATAGCAAGAGCTGTGGTATGCACATGTGGTACATTTCTTTACTTATGTCTGAATTTAAACAGCAATTCAAAACTCACTAGGTCCCCCCCCCAAAAAAAAGAAAGGAAATTCATCCTTGGCCAGAAGAGGAAAGAAGCATACAATTAACGAATATCAGAGAAATAATGTTCACACTTAGGGAAGGAGAGTCTTTTGATGAGTGACATAATCGTCTTTCTTCAAATCACACTGCAAATGAATCACAGAAACAGAATGAATCCCCTGAGGTGCAAAATGGGTGCTTGTGTTTTGTGTATGGACTTATATTTTTACTTTTGTAACTGCCTAAACATCTCTGAATGTAAGCTATAAAAAATTGTTTGTAGCTATTTTTGATAATTTCTAAATATACTATGTTTTGTTTTGTTTTAATGTTGCATAACATCCCCAAGTCACAACAGGTGGAGGCTAGATTTAAGTTTATAACTAATTTTTTTTTCTTTGATGCTTTGCCATGAGCAAAGCTGTGCAGGTACTGGTAGTTTATGATTATAAAAAGAAAAAATTATAAATTATATCACAAGAACTCACCAGAAGTACCAAGGAGAATAAACATAGTCACAGCAAAGGTTATCTCCACAGCAATACTGGTCTTCTCGGCACCTAAAAGTTTATAGTTGGTTATTTACTTTCATATCTACAAATTAATTTTGATATATTAAAAATATTTTTTAAAAAAACATTGCACTTACAGATCATGGTTGCAGTAATATGCTGATACCTAAAAGAAAGAAAAATAGGAGGTCAGAAAACACTAAAAGTATTTCCTATTTAAAAAATGTATTGCTTTCTCATTATAGCTTGAGCATTATAGAGTATATTGGTGAGAATACACATCCAACAACTACATTAAGTAGTATTTACAAGATGGAACTTCAAATAGACACACTTTTCCTAAATTAAAAGAAAAAGTAAAGTTGCTATATATATATATATATATATATATATATATATATATGGGAGTCTAAATAAATCTTCAAAAAAAATTAGACTCTTCAGATAGCAGGGTTTTAGTGCTGTGATGTCTAGGGTTTTTTTAATATTTACGGATTAATTTCTCAACCAAAATTAAAATAATACAAATGAAGGATGAAGAGACTTTAGAAAAAAAAAAAGAATTTATTTAGAGTTAAAGGAGAATATTTACAGGGGGAGTATTTACAGGGAAATATTAAAAAGAATTAAAACATGGAGATATTTAATAATCAGAAAGTTAGATTAATTCCCCTAGGAGGACGTCAGAGATAGGGAAACATTATGACTGAAAAAATATATTACCGTGTAGCCGCTGAGCTTAGCGGTAATTGCTCATGAAAGAAGACAGGCGTCTTTTCTTGACAAAAGTTAGTGGGGCCTCTGCCTCAAAATTAATTAGTACAGACTTTCAAAAGACCCGTAGATGGTGTTGTTCTGGAATGCAAAACTAATTAAAAGTTATTGTCCTCTGGGAAATTATCTAACCTTTACAACTCTTGCTTTGGATTTCATATATCATTGGGTGTTGACAAAACATGATGAAGGCAGATGTTGGTTAGTTAAAATAGTTCTGTGGGATATCCTATATATATATATATATATATATATATATATATACACACTTTTGGGTAAAAGGAAGAAAATTACTGAAAAAAATAAAGGCTTACACTTTTTTATATATAAATATATATGAAAGAAATAGCATGGATAACACAATTTCAGTTTTCTCTAAGTGTTTCATTTCGCTGAAATTATAATCTGAACTTTACCTTAAAGAGAATATATTACAAATGTCAAAAAGAAAAAAGACAGCTGCAAAATTCCACAATAAATATAAATTAAATACCCACTTTTTATTTATCCTCTTTTCTATATTTAAATTTGATTCATTATTTTTCAGATTAGTTTCATCTGATGTTCAAAATATGGAACTCGTGTTCCTAAATAAATTGTACTATATTATTTCCTCAGTTGTACTAAAGTTCATTTAATGATAGTTGTGCTTTCTATGAAAATAGAAAAGATTTAGAACTAAATTTATATTGAAAAATTTATTATCAGAATATTGACTTCTTTCTATAAGGTACTATAGACTCTAAATGCTATCATTATTCTAGTTTAAATGGGGGGGGGGAATCCACAGTTTAATACTTATAAGTAATAAAAATAGCTTGAATTTTTTTAAAATTAAATAAAGGTTTTCAATAATAAATTGTATATTCTTATTTAAAAAATCCAAAAAATGAAAAATATTTTTATGATTCCTTTTTTTGGGATACCAAAATGGAATAAACTGTTTCCTAATATAACCATAAAATTTTTCCATTAGTCAGTTTTTCATAATAGCTTTATTATTTTAATGTAAAGCCAGGAAGGAACATAGTTCATTATGATGATTATGCCAGAATCCTATAAGAATTCTCCAAAGAAGACAGTAGCGAGAATAATGTTGACATTAAATGAGCAATGAAGGAGAGAACATTAATAAAAGTAATGATTCAGGTTCAGAAATCAAAGGATGACCTTAACACCATAACTATGAAGAAAAAATTTCTCATTCCAAATAATATATTAGGTTGGGAAAAAAGAAATAAATTTTATTTTACAGCCATCTACCAAGAAATTAATGGATTTCTTTTTCCATTATTTTCAAAAATTCCATATGGAAAGAAATCCATTATTTTCTCGGTAGGTAGCTGTAAAATAATAATGGATTTATTTTCCCCCAAACTGATATAAACATAAAAGCACATCAGAAAAAAGGATTGAAGAAATTCATTAATAGTAGAAAGCTCTCATCACATTAAAAATAATTTTTTTTTAAAAAAATCCCATTTCCTTTATATATATATATATAACAACCAACAAACATTTAAGAACAAAACTGAAAAAGATATGTCAAGCATCAAGCAATGAAACTATTGCAATTATAGGAATGAGTACAAAAAACCATTAACATAAGCCCTTCTAAATCATGGAATCATGGATGATATTAAAGTTGAAATACCTTTTGGTGTTATGAAAATAAATTTTTGTTTCTACTTGGTTCAACATGATTTTATAATAAAAGTACTAAAAGTGAGAATAAAAATATGTTTGATTAGCTTATAAATGCTTTCATTAGGAATTGCTGAGTCCTCTCCAGATCAAGCAACAATGTTGATGTCCTAGGATAGGGATAATAAGACGGTTAAAGTGGTCATTAGTGTGCCCCAGAGTTTGCCGCCAATATGGCAACCTAACACAACGCTCTTGCAGTAACCCTAATGATGTTTTGTTTACTTCTTCCTACAATTTGTACATGAGGGTCAACTCTTTTTAATAAATTTCCTATAAATAAAATTTCCTATTAAATCCATTATTTTTGCGTCTTTGTCTTTCTCAATTATTTATTATTTACTGCTCATGTTATACATACAGTCCTTATGTTCAATGTGCTAACGAAGATACTAGTTTCCCATTCCCGTGGCTAGTGAAGCCGTAGGATGTATTTTTAAGTTGAAAAGCTCTGCCTGGATGCTTATTGGTAAAAAATAAATCATAATTATATTGCAAAAAGTTGTAACCATAACTATCAAATAGAAGTGTTTGTTTACTTTGTCCGCCATCTATATTGGCGACTTGGCACAGCAAGGGGCACACTAAACGTAACTTTTACCAATAAGTCTTCCCTGTGATCTGTTTAAGTCTCGGATGGGACATGATTGTTCTTCCCTCGGTTTTCTATCCGAGAGGTGTGTAAATGAGCCCCCTGAAGTAAGAGGTTGTGCAAGCAATAGTGTGAGTGTTATCCTCATATGAGTTAGAAGTCAAACTTCTGCTCTCAGGTAATCAACGACCTTTACCCTCAGAAGCTACTGCACAAATTCAGGTTTAAATCACAGATTTCAGCAGTGGGCTTGTCAATGACAAGTGCATAAGTAACAAGAAACAACTGATGAAGAACTCAAGCCGTTCAGAGGTAGGTCTCATTCATTGAATATATGGTAAAATATCTGCAATAGTTAATTATAAGACAATTGTTATGAATAACATGGGGAAATGCAGTAGAAAAATTCATATTTCTAACTCACCAGCTGACATTACCAAAGACATATTTTGAAAGAATCATGCTGCAATTTTACAACAAATACAGTATTGTTTTGTAAAATCTTTGTTGAATCACAATATCATTTATTACAGAAACCTATCAAAAATCACTGCAATTAAAATAAAGAGAAACTAGTTCTACACCTTATGAATTCCAAAATGCTATAAGCATAATGTTGTATATATATATATATATATATATATATATATAAAGCTGTTATTTTCTTAAGCACTAAGAATATACTAATATTGATAGTCAGACGTTCTATCATTCTGATTCTAAAAGGTTGCATTGATATAGTAAATATGGAAAGAAGAGAAGAATATTCAAATGTCATGAGAACCTCAAGATGGCTTATGGTGCTTTTCCATATATTTTTTTAAGCATTGCAAGTATAAACAGCTAAATTATGTTTATATGCATTTGTACAATACAATATAAACAGTACAATATAATTATTATAATACAAACATTACAATAGTATAATATAATAACTTTTTTTAAAGAGTACAACATATTTATCTCTTATAAAACCATATTGTCAATGCAAACATTTGATCTCAATATTATTAGAAATCAATTTCATTAGAAGTTCTACAAATATAATAAAACATCAATCAAACAAATTTTAAAAAATATAGCTCAGAAGATCCCCCCCCCCAAAAAAAGGAAATAAAGGTACACCTTGTACGAGTAAATAAAAATCATGATATAATAATATATTTCACTAAAAGTTTCACTTTTATATGTCAAAATCCCAACAATAATTATATTAATTAAAAATTATTGTTGTGCAACAATAATTATTCAACATGTTTGAATGTTGGGAAATAGTTTGTAAATTTAAATTTTTTGTTTGTTTTAAATTCATGATATAAGTCAGAAATCAACCAATTTTTTTCTATTGTATGTTTATTATATATATTTAAATTAAATCAGTTTTTCTTCCAAACTGATTTTCATGGTGTCAATGTAATTTTACATTTCTAAAGCCAAATTACTATTCTAATTTTTTTTAATAAATCTACTTTAATAAACAATCATATAAATTCATAAGCTGAAAGGAAGGAAGGATGGGGGGTTATTATCCGGCTTATGTCCCTGAATTGATTCTTAGCTTGTGCCAGATTAACAAAGGTCAAAACATGAATATCACATGAGACACATGCTAAAAAGCAGTGGAAATTTTAAAAAAACTCATATAGTATATATAACTATAATGCAAAAACTTTAACAAAATTATTGTGATGGAAATTTCAAAAAAAATGGAGTAAATATGAGGGATTTAATAAACAACTAAACCATGATATTATGAAACATTATTAAATGAAACTTATTACTGAAATTTTTATACTTATTAAGCCTGAAAGCTGATTTCAATTTTTTTTCATACAATTTTCAGCTAATTTAATTACAATAACACTTATTTGTTTAATATATGAAAATTCTGCAAACCTTACATTCCTGAGCAACACTTCCAAATAAAGAACAAATAATAAATTTTCAGTTGAGATATTCACAAAATGGAAGCATAGATATTGAAAGCAATGGAATTGTAGAATTATGAGTGTCAGTTTTAAGAATAAAATTGCACGGTAATACAAAATCAATTTATAATGTGGCTTATTATACTCTCATTGAAAAATCAAAGAAAATACTAAAATTTAAAAACTAAAGCTGCTAATTTTAAAAATAAATAAGCATTTTTTTTAAAAAAAAACTTTGAAAAAATTTAGAGATTAATTACAGAGAAAGTGTTCGAAAAGGCTGCTTGTAATAGAGCCAAATTACATATGTTAAATTAATGAATATATTAAGTTTTCATCAGAACAGATATAAAAATTGCCCCGATAATTATTAAAACTTATCTTTTCCATTTCCAGCTAAAACTGATGCTAATGAAAGCAAATCAAGTACAAAAACTGTTAGATTAAAATTGAACTCAAACCGAACTGCATTGTCATTACCAAATATTATGAAAATTTTTAAGATACACAGGAATTAAAAAATTCTTAAATGGAAATTAGCAATTTTTTAAAATCTTCTATAGCAGAAATACCTGATTCAAAAGCAGAAAAACATTTAATGTGAAAAACAGAAACCGAGACACGTCGCTGAGAATTTCCATTATTGTTGTTTTGATGAATGTATTGGAGCAGCTTTTATTGCGAAAGTACGCAAGCTCAAATAAGTACCTGTTCCTAAATGTATAACACTAGGTTTTAAAATACAGTTACATCTTTGAAAGATGAATTGTACACAGAAATTTTTAGAAAATATAAATTACAGTAATAGTATTTATTTAATATTATTTAAAAAGTATTTAGTGTATATATGCAGCGATTATTTACTTGATCAAACGCATGCGCATTTTTAAAACAAGAACTGCTCCAATTTTTCAACTGTTATTGACATTTTTATTATGATGCCAATTTAGATTTTATAAATTTCACTTATAGTTATGTACCTCAGTATATAAATATCCTAAAAAATATTTCAGAAAACAAATAATCTAATATATCTGTGATATAAAGTAATCGAAAATTTTCCTGATTAAATAATTGTATTATTATTAAATAAAATTGCACAAACTTTCATGAGATATTTTTAAATATGTATATCGCTACTTTGATCTGAGTATTCCTTTTATTACCTATGGCATCAAATACGAAATTTAAAATTATTTATCATCTTAAATAATGCAAATATTTTTTTATAAAAAATATCTTGCTTTCAGCCGCTTTGATGTAGCGCAAAAATTTTTCCTTCCAGATATAGTTTTGTGTTCGGCTTCAAACATGCGCAGTGATGATGTAATAACATTTCGCGCCTGTTCTGTGTAGCGCGAAATTTCGTTTAATGTTATTGAATAATAAATTGTTTGAATCTAGACATTGTTTGTGATATTCGAATCTGTTTAATCCGGCAAAAGCTAAGAACCACGTTTTTGGAGCATACGCCGGAGAACACACCTTCCTTTCTACACTACTTATATATATTTATTAATTAAATATTCAAAGCGTTTTTATTCTATTCTACCAATGTCTTCAGACGATGTTTTGGATGCAGTAAAAACATTAGAAGACGCATTAAAATGCGCCTTTTGGTTAGTATGTACATTATTTTTGGTAAATGATTCTAACTTTCGAAGAAGAAAATTTAAAATTCAATCAGAAAATAAAGTTAAAACATTTTTCATATATTATATATATATATATATATATATATATTTTATAACATCTAGCAATGGCCTGTTGAATGATCCTCTACTCATTGTGAAATGTGGACATACAACTTGCAAGTAAGCTCAGCTTTCTATTTGAAATCTTAAAATTACTTAATATTTAATTAATGATTACTTAAATAATGTTAATATTTCATGAATATTGTAAGGTATATTAGGGGTTTTAATAAAAAGAAAAAAGTTATTGAATAAATAAGTAAATGTTTTTTTTTTACTAAAAATTTTTTTAAGTTAGGTACAAACATAAAATGAATTTTGTATTGTATTGAAAAGGCTGAATGAGATATTTCATCAGATGCTCTAGTTGTATGCATACTTCTTCATCAAAAGTTGTTTTTGTTATATCATAAAGAAATCTTGCATGTAAATGATATCAAACACTTCTGTTCTGAATCTTACAAACTGCTGAAATATAATCTCCTTTTTGATTAGTTTACTATCTGATAGAATTAAAGGGACCAATATTAAACAATATCTTTAATTACTGAATATAATTTAATGTCATAAATACCTTTTTAAAATTTTATTGTAAGAAAAATGTTCATGTATTAAAAATTTTGTTTTGTTTTATTAAAGATTTTCTTCTGCACGCAGCAGTATTTTTGTATTGTAAACTGTTTTAAATTATCTAGCTAGCATTTCTGCTAATCTAAATTACTTTGACATCATGTTATAAATATAAATTCTGTAATTTTTTTTAGGTAGCATTTTTTTTTCAAGAACAACTTGTCTATTTTCATATCACAATACATTATTAATTATTTACTTTTAATTTATTTTTATTTGTAATATATTTATTGTAATAGGCAATGTTTCACAAAACATTCAGAAATGACATGTCCTGTTTGCAATACTCCAATTAACAACCGTGATTCACGTGAAGACAAACAACTGACTGAATTATTAGATCAGCTGAAAAAATTAAAAAGTTTTATTCCATCTGGAAATGGGGAAAGTACTGCAGAAGTATTTGATGAAGCTGTTGTAAAAAATACTGTAAAGAGTGGACCTTGCACATCAACTCCAAAAATTAAAAGAACAAAATCCGTCTCTAAAAGACCTTCTTTTCCCTTGCAGAACAAAGAAAATACCATTCAGGTACTTTTTCAGTTCTTTAATCCTAATCTTTTATACCATTTAGAAATATTCATTTTTCAGAAAACAGATTCTGATATAGTTTGAGACTGAAATTATTGAAACATGAAATCACTGAGATAAATATAACTTTCATATGGTATACATGTATGCAATGATAGTTAATCTTCAACTTAGTGATACTTTGTTTCAAGTCTTACAATCTACTGAGATTGAATAAAAATTATTTTTTTAAATTTGCTGTGGTTATATTTTTAACAATGATTTTTTTAATGTAGTTAAACAACAATGTAGATTGTTGTTAGGTTTTTTAAAAAATATATAAATGGTTTCTTTAAATTAGAAGTTTGAACTGATTTATTAAATTAAATTGCATTTATTTTTTTATTAATTTTAAAGATATTCCAAAACTATTGTTTTGAAACTGCATAATGAATTCATTGATCATTTTAATTATCAATTGATAGTGTACTTCAAGACAAAGAATTGCCTTTTGTTTTTTTAATGCCAAGAGACAATGATGCCATTGAATCACAAATGAACAACTGAAAATTAATAATTTGTGTTGCTTGCAGAAAAATTTTGCTAATCAATAAAAAAATTGATCAAATGTAGTTTAAGATTGATTTATATACTATTTCCTTAATTTTGTATGACTAGATTTATTTTTCTGTATGAAATCTACTGTAATTTTTTACCTTAATTACTTTAAAATTAACATAATTTTTTAAATTATCACATCAAATTATTGAAAATAATGCCTTAAATGAATAAGTATTATGAGATAAAAAGTGGGGACCTTTTTAAAGATTTTGTTTTTGTTGTAATTTCATTACATCTTTTTAAAATTGATATTCAGTTTTTTCTTATATTTGAAATAAATATAGAACCATAGAAAATTCATTATATTGTCTTAAAAATATTTTTTTCTCGGGCTGAGATTAAAACATTTTATTTTACTCTTTAATTTTATTTTATACAAGAGATTTATTTTGAAAGAAAAATTATTTTCTGAGTAATTGTTTTTTGCAGAGTAGAGAGGGAAGAGATTTTAAGATTCAGTGGATGTATTCAAAGCAAATTCAGTTATCAAAAATTTAATTTTGTCAATTTTTTTTGAAAAAATGTGAGAAATTTTCCTTGCTTATCTAAGGTTTGTTTCTAATAGGGTCAGAATTTGAATTTGTGAATCAGTTTTTTTTTTACATAAATTTCATTTTAATTTAAATAAACATACGTTTTAATGTATTTCATACTAGCTTCTTTTGGCAACCAATTGTTTCCTGAGAATATACATTGCATTGATTTTCACTTAATTTGTATGTACATAAGATTTAAGTAAAAATAATGTTCAGGATTTCACAAAATTATCAGATATTGTATTATTTTGTCTTACCTATACTTTTTTATTATGTGCATGGACCTTTCTTCTGGAGATTTCCATGACATCATAGCAGTATTTGAAACTTGATTGTCTAGTTCACTTTCCATGTTAAATTTCTTGTTATTTTATCATCATTCTCCTCTCATCCTATGTTCATTTTGTAAACTACACAGGAAACAAGATCCTCCCCCCCTTTGATTTTAGCAATGGAAGTAGACCACTAGGCCATATAGTTGACCAAATATTGAAAATTGTTTAAATGTCCGGGTAACTATGTAATACATTGTTAGAAATTATAAATGACTGACTCTTCAAAGATATTAGTTTTATTTAACTTCAAATGAATTATTTAAATATAATTTTATGCTCCTGATTTAGTCAAACTGTCAAATACTACAGCTGTGTTATTTTAAATGTCTGACATCTGTTTAATCTGTACATGATTCTTTATAATGAAGACCAGTCCCATAACATTATAATGTTAAAAATTTGAATGTTCGAATCATCTATCTTCTAGCGTATATGATATTGTAAGTTTCTTTTTCATTCTTCTTATAAGTATTCAAAAGATTCCTTCTTCAGCTTACTGCAATCATGGAAAATCTTGAGATTAAAAGTTTGGTGATGAACTTAATAAGAATTTAGGCTACAAAATATTTTTAAAAGGTGCCAAAATTCAAGAAAAATTTACTTTATTTTTAAACTGATGCCATTAAAGGAACTTTTTTAAAAATTTGAATCTGTAAATAAAAAATTTTTTAGGGAGGATTATATTTTTGGATAGATAGTAAAATTCACTTTAATTTTTAATGAAATTTTTAAAAAATCAGTTTGAGGTGCATGTTCGTCCTGTGTGTGTGTGTGAAATATGGATGAATAACTGTAGATCAATTTATATATCTTCTACATTGCCTATACACTCATTCATCTTTATTATTTGCAGAGATAAGTTGCAATATTTTAAAAGGAATATTTAATATTTGTTGAATGAAAATAATAAATTTCATAGCATTGTGAAAGAAAGATATTTAATTTAAAGAAATAATGTTACAAACTAAGTAAGAAGTAAATTGCTATCAATAAAATGCTTTGACATTTCATTAATTTTTTTTTTCATTCATGTAATTTAATAAATTTTGTTTATTTCAGAAAACACCCACTACTCATCTAGTTAAAACACCTGTACCTACTTCAAGTAGATCAAGAAAATTTGGAAATAAAAAATCAAGCAGTGTTTCTAGCCCAAACACTTCAGGCCAATCACCCATTGGGAATATAAATAAAAAGAATCACAAAGGAGAAACTCAATTGCAAGTTGCTGTTATTAAAGTAGGTGGATTAATATTCCTGTATTCTGCCTTTGTATTCTTAAGATATTTTAGAAATACAGTTTAGAATATTTGTACATAATACAACTTGGTTTTTAATGTTATATATGCACTGAAGTGACAAAAGTCATGGGATAGCAATATGCAAATATACAGGTGGCAATAGTATCACTGCGAAAAAGTATAAATGCGCAGTTTGTTTTCCAGAGCTTTCATTTGTGTTCAAGTTATTCATGTGAACAGGTTTTTCGTGATTTATGGCGGCACGACGAGAATTAACAGAATTTGAATGTGGAATGTTAGTTGGAGCTAGACGCATGGGTCATTCCATTGCGGATATCGTTAATGAATTCAACATTCCGAGATCCACAGTATCAAGAGTGTGCCGAGAGTATGAAATTTCAGGCATCCCATCCCATCATGGACATCGCAGTGGGCGACCACCTGCACTTAACGTCCGAGACTGCCAACGTCTGTGTAGAATGGTCAATGTTAACAGACACGCAACACTTCATCAAATAACTGCAGGAATCAATGTGGGACTACGAGGGACGTTTTTGCTAGGACTGTGCGGCGAAATTTGTCTTCTTTTGGCTATGACAGCAGAAGACCGACTCGAGTGCCTTTACTGACAGCACGACATCACCTGCATCGACTCTCCTGGGCTCGTGAGCATATCGACTGGTCCCTAGACCAGTGGAAAACCGTGACGTGGTCAGATGAATCAAGATTTCAGTTCTTACGAGCTGATGGTAGAGTTCGAATGTGGCGCAGACCCCACGAAGCCATGGACCCAAACTGTCCCCAAGGCACTGTTCAAGCTGGTAGTGGCTGCATAATGATGTCATTGACTGGAAATGGTTATGTTCAGCTGCTTGCAGATCACTTGCAGCCCGCACAACGATGGGATTTTTATGGATGACAATGCACCATGTCAGCCGGCCAGAACTGTTCGTGATTGGTTTTAAGAACATTCCGGACAATTCCAGCGCATGATCTGGCCACCTAGATCGCCCGGTATGAATCCCATCGAGCATTTATGGGACATCATTGAAAGGTCCGTTCGTACCCAAACTCCTGCACCATCCACACTTTCACAATTATGGACACCTATACAGACAGCATGGCTCAATATTCCTGCAGAGGACTTCCAATGACTTGTGGACTCCATGACACGTCGAGTCGTTGCACTTCACCGGGCAAAAGGAGGACCAACACAATATTAACATTCATCCCATGACTTTTGTCACTTCAGTGTATATACATAAAGTATTGCTGTTTTCTCTTGATGTTAGCCAAGTGTGCATCAAATGTGTCTAGCCTTTTGTTGCAAAACTTACTGAATTACTCACTTTTCCCTGAAAATATATTTGCATTTAATCTGAGCTACATTTTCTGCCTACTTTTCTTCCCAGCAAATTATGACTGTTCAGCTAGCAGATAAATACCAAATTATCATTATTATTTTGTCTTAAAGACAATTTTTACTTTGTAAAGTTCGAATGCAAATTTTTTTCTGCCCTTAAAATTAATAAATTTCTTTAACTTTTTTATTAGCTGTATCTTTCTATGTCTACATGAGAATTAGACATAGATTATAGAATTAGACATATGTCTGCATGAGAATTAGACACATTTATATTTTTTAAAGCAAATGTTAGTTTTCACAAAATCATCTTTTTCAGTATTTGCTATTTTTTTTTCTGTTATTAACTTTTATTTCACTATATCAAACAAAGTTAATTTGTGTTGCTTGATATAATATATTTTAGACAATATCCAGGTTCAATTTTGTTTTTCCTGTACCTCAATAAAAATGAGAATGTTTTTTGTATATCTGCATTATTGTAATGAATGTAAAATGTGTTAAAAATCTTTATGTGCTCTTATTTGTATGTTTCTAAACAATATCATACCTTGTGAAAAAAAATTTAAAAAATAAATAAATGTAATATTAATGCCAGTATGAATTTTTCTCCCATACAAAGAAAATTGGTATTAATATATTTACACCTACGTATATATCTAGTAAAGGGTTGATTCATCTGATTAGATATAGATAATTCATATCCATTTATTTTTCTTAGTAGAATTAAGGGAATGTTGTGTATGACTTGTAATTTCCCTGATGTTATTTGTCTTAAGAAAGTTTTTGGATAAACTAATTTATTTTATTCGTTTAAAATATATAGTGTTAGTATAAGTGTTGCTTGAAGTAGATTTTTTTCTCCTTTCGTATAAAACACTTGCATGTTAATTTCCTTACTGCAGTGCCTATTTCTGTAATTTGAAGCTATTTTACCAAAGTTTTGATAACCATCTGTAGATGATAAGTTGTATCATAATTTTGTTAATTTGTGTCAAGTGTGAGAATGTATGAATTATGCTGTTTAAACTTGACATTCTTTTTGTGAAAAAAATTTAATAAATTTTTAATTGTTTCAGATTAACCCTGCAGTACAGGCGCCGCGAAAAGTAACACGAGAACGGGCATGGGGTGTCAGCACACCCCAAACATATTAAATGGCATAAATACGAAATTTTTTTAACAAAATGTAATTGCTAATTATTGTAATTTTCCAAATTATTACTGAATAAAAACGCTCACCGTTTTTGTTTCATTTCGAAAAATGAAACTTTCCCCTTGTAACACTTCAGGGTTTTTTTACAGTTTTTAATATAATACATTATTGTAATAGAAATACTGATACTAATCAATTTTCTTAATAATTTAGATGTATGTGGACCTGAAACTTCAGATTTTTTTAGTTATTACATACAATTTCAATTTCTGAGTGTTCTCAACACATATTTTTGACGCACCTCACACACATGATTTTCGATTTAATATCCTTGTTTCTTGGGCACAAATAGCATCTTCCGTGACTCAGCTTTCTTTATATCTTTTCCGATAAAAAAGCCGGTTTGGTCGCAAACTTCCTCTGAAGAATTGCATTCTTCTTCTAATTCAGTCTGGTGATCACTGAATATGTCATTATCTGAATCATTTAATTCTTCTTCATTATTCTTTTCATCTGATGAAATATCTGACATATCCTGAAGTCTGTTCATTTCTTGCCCATATGTCAAATGAGGAAAAGACTGAACAGAACCACAAACAAGCCATGATTTCGCACTGAAAAATTCTAACATGAGTGTGCGCGCGGGGTGTTTGCACACTCCAAATCGTTCTACAAGGCTAAAATGGAGTCTGAATTCATCGTTTTCAGACTTTATGCAAGGAAAGTGACCTTAGAAGCTGGTACTGATGGACCCGACCACTTCGGTTTATAGAGACAGACAGCAAATGAAAATTTTTGGGCGTGGGGTGTTAAAACACCCCACGCCCATCCTGCCGGGTTAAATGTACGCATATAACATATCAATGACATATAATTTTCAATTAGTATGACAATTTAGTAAAGTCGTTGGTTTTATTTCCATTGATATAAAAAGTTTGTTATAAATTAAAATGCTCAATTTTAGTTTTAGCTAATAATGAACATTTATTTATTTATTTTACAGGGGGATATTGCTAAAGTGAAGGAACTTCTTAATGAAGGTGCTATTGTTAACACACAAGATAACAATGGTTGGACGCCCTTGGTAATTATTTTATAAATTTATACCTACAATTGGTCATTGATTTAGGAAAAATTTAAATGCACATTAGTAGGAAATAAACATTTTCACAAAAGATCTTTTTTATTTAGGCATTATACTCATGTATGCAAGCAAATATATAGATTAGAAACTCTTAAAAAAGCAATATTAGGTTTTGCATGCTTTCTTGAAAACTACCGATTTCCTTAAGCTTCAAACTATAGCTTTCAGAGCATTTTAAATTCTTTAAAACTAAAATATTACTCCAAGCATTTTAAAATTTCATTGGCTTTTTATTTTTTCAATTTAATGACATATATTACGAACCATTGCCAGATTCCAAAAGGTCACCAATTGATCATCAACTATTATTTAAAAAAAATTACTGAAAAAATATTAATAAAAATATGTTTATCAAAAAAATTGTTTGCTTTTACCTACTTATAATATTTTAACTAAAATAAAAATAGTAACATTTATAAAATGTCTGATAAGAAATCATACGATAAATGTCTATTAGCAGGTTTTGATTATGATATTTACTAAACAGTTAAGTGCGAGGTTTGAAGCATTACTGTTTCCTTCTATAGAAGAAATGCTTAAGTAGTAGTAGACCACTAAGTTGTTTGGAGCTGTGAACTTACTGAGCAATATGGAATGAGAATCTAGGAATGATTTGAGATATGAATGTAGCATTTTGTAAACATTATTTTTCTATGCATTGTTATTGATTTTTTTTATTTAAAAGAGAGAAGAATTCAATGAAAGAATTAATCACATTCTTTTAACCATCTCTTATAAATTGATTATTAGAATGTTAAGAGTATCTGTAAAGGGATTGTGTCCATTAATTGTGTAATGATTTTGGATTACATGTATAATGTAGAATTATTTTGGAAAATTTACACCATGTATATTGATTTTGGAAAATTCATTTTATTATTTCTACAAGATTGCATTAGTCATTCATATATATTTTCTCTCTTAGCATGAAGCCAGTAATCGTGGCTTTATAGAAATTGCTCAACTTTTATTAGATCATGGTTCTCTGGTCAATGTACCTTCACTTAAAGATAACATTACTCCTTTGCATGATGCTTTGCTTAATGGAATGGTAACTATGGCTATCTTACTAGTATCTAGAGGAGCTGATTTGCATGCCAAGTAAGAAAACTATTTATATATATGTAAAAGGACACTTTTATATGTTTCAATTTTCATAAGGATTGCTAATTCAATGAAATTATATTGTTTGTCAACATTTTCTCAATATTATATCTAAATTCCAAAGAATGCTAGTTGTAGCTAATTAATTTAATTATTTTTTGTTAACTATAGAGAGAAAAAATTCAAATTTCATAATGCATTCCAACAGAAAATAAGATTAATGTAGTGATTAATCAAGATTTCAAATTGGTGTTCAGGAAATTACTTTGAATTTTTATTACTTCAAACAGAGCTTATTTCTGAGAATAATAAAAAGATTCCTTTTTATGATTTATTGGGTTGAGAATATAACTGAAAAAAGCAATAAATTAACAATAATTTTTATTTTGGAATATTTTAAGGACATAAACTATTCATATGCAGTTAAAATTTGACAAATTCTTTTCTGTTAGCTGGACTCAATCAAAAAAGTCGCCAAATAATCTAGAATTCTGTCAAATTTCTTTGGGGATTTTTCGCATGCGCTCAGCTAATGGAAAAATCTTTTAATTCGTTTTATCTGTTTGAGAAAATTTATAAGACCAGTTTTTGAAATGTCATTATTTGATAGTGTTACAAACATGTAATGCTGCTTCCTAGCATAGTTAGCTCTATCAATGGGGATTTGGAATCGTCTATATTGAATATTGTTGGGTGCCGAGCCAGTGATCCTAGAACTTGGTGACCATTGGGCAATAAAATAGATAATGCTGGGAACTTTGGGAATTTTAACAATCTATTCAATAGATACTGAGATACATCTGATTGGCAAACAAGGCTCTTGGCCCATCTCCCAGGAACTATAAAAGGGAAGCCATCTCAAGATGTAATGAATCAAAAGTGCTGTTGGAGTCTTAGACTAGTAACAAGTCTTAAAGAGGATAATGAAGAATGATGGAGTGCCAGTGTTATGTGGAGCCCAAGGTATTGCTGAACTGAGCTGTGTACCCAGTTGTGACATTTATTGTAGAAGCAGCACCTTGCTGTGTGTGGAGGAGCCAGTCATGTAGCAGTGAATTGGCAGTTGAATACAGCTAAAGCAAGGAGACAATGGAGGAGTTCAACCATTTGGAGAGACTGTAGGGCGGAGCTCCGAGGATTCCCTCTCCTGCTGAATTCTCTCTGGCCACTTAGTTAGCTGTGCTTGATTACTACTTGTGGGTTACTGTTTTCTGTTGTATACTGTCCTGTGATCATCTTGAGTGCATTTGTTGTCTTTGTATTAGTGTCTTCGTGTTAAATAGCTGTTCTTGTTGCTTTCTACTATGGCTGCTCTGGGTATGTTCACACCGTACGCCCACTACAAATGAACCCAATAAATTTATGGACAGTAATTTTAATAGGGGAATTGAAGTAGTTCCGTAACAATATTGACTATAACTTTCATCAATATTTCTAATTTTATAAAAATGAGATTCAGTTATGTATAGTTGTGATCATTTATCAGATATGCTGATGCATCAAATTTGGAATTTAAAAAGTTAGTCAGTTATACATATTAGTATTTCTAAAAGTTTTATTACAAATAATTTATGGAATCTATAACTATTTTCAGCATCTCATTGGCTCGAAACTGAATTAAAGGGATGAAACATTTTCTAGCCTTGAATATTTTTTCCTATTTATTTAGCGTATGAAGTTTTTCAAAAGCTAAAAAAAAATTTCTGTCCTAACATTTTAGAACATCTTTTGGATACACAGCTTTAGATCTCTGTAAAACAGATGAGGATAGAAAAGTTCTAACTGAAGCCTGTTCTCCATTTATTGAAGCCAACACATTAGTTCCAGATGCAAAAGTTAGTCATACATTAAAACATTTATTTATGTATTTCTCTCTCATTTATTATTTGATTGATCTGAAAATGCTTTACAAAAATTCATTTTACTAAAGCTGGACTATTTTAGTAAGAAGTATCAGAATGTATAACGGTTTTTAAGTAGTTAAAAATTGTATATGTTCCCTTTTTATTTTAAAGAAATTTCCTGTTTATTTTTACAAAAAATTCTAAGAAGTGTTTTTAAAAAATCACTTGATACAAAAAAAAAAAAAACATTTTTAAAACTAATAACTAAATACATTGTCATTGAAAATTAAATAATGAAAACTATTTTAGTTTTTGGAATTCTCATTTTGGTAAAATTAAAAGCTACTTTCAACAATCAAATTTCTATATTGAAGAATCTAAAGACTATTGGCTAATAAGTTGCAGAATATGATTTTCATAGAATGAAAAAAGAGTAATCTTGTTTTATTATAATTTGACACTTTGTGTATTTTTATTATTTTAACAATTAATATTGCTTGAATTAACTGTCATGTAAAATAAGAATATTGATAGAGTCTTGACAATTTTTTTATAGTTTTTACCCCATATATAAAAATATAAAGAGTTTTGAGAAAAAAACTCAAATTCTTTGAATTATTCATGTGGTGTTTTATTAAAGTAATATATATATTTCATATTTAAGCTTGAAAACTTGAGAGTTTTAAAGTAGACATTTGCTGTTTTTTTTTAATTGTTATTGAATGAATCAAAACATTGCTTATTGTCTCATAAATAAATTATTCTTCATTTAAATTTGGTAAATTAAATGATAATTTTTAAAAATAAATGGTAACGGTACATGTCACAACTTGAAATTTTATTTTTCTCTCACTATTCTGATTTAGATCAGCTTAGTTATATGATAACTTTTTTTTTTCTGAAAGTTTTCATATTTAATTTTTGTTTTTAGTTTTATAAAGGCAGTGTAAATTTCTCAGTTCAGTAATCAGTAGTGCTGAAAAAAATATTTATCAATATATTCTAGTTTTTAAAAGCTTTTATTATTATTATTATTCCTATGCTTCAAAAAATGTTAATCTGGAAACTAGATTTGAAGTTTGTTACATTTCAGGCATATTTACTAATCAGTATGATATAAATTTAATGTAGTTTTGTCAGTAAAAATTTATGGGATTGTTGAAGTGATACTTCTGTTGGTAGAGGTTGCAGAGCCTCTCCTCTTCTACTCAAACTTTCTTCTTTGACCAGTGGATCCAATAATGTTCGTCGAAAAAGGAATAAAGTGTGCAATAAAAGATCTGCAAAATTCATCATTTTCTCATTTGATTATAATAATTGCATCTATTTGTAAAAAGCTTCAACTAATATCAATTTACAAAGTTATAATTTTTTTTCAAACAGTTGCTACTAATTTAACAAAATGAATATTCAATAAACCATATGTGCTTATGTGAAGGCAACATAAATCAAGATAAAAATCATAACAAGTAATGAGAGGAAATAAATAGCAATAATAAAAATAAATGGAAGAGACAAAAGGAGACACTGGATGGAAAAGGGAGGATCATTTGGCTGTACTCCAAACAGGTTTGATTTGAGTGCAATTGTAGTGCTTTTAAATCAAAGAGAGAAAAGGATGGTTTTTGGTGTTCAGATAAATCATTCATTTCTGACATTTTGAGTGTTTTTGTGGGCTGTTCACTGAACAGCCCTAATTTGTATTCCTTGTTGTTGTTTTTTTAATTTATCCCCTGTCTTATTTTTATTGGTTATTTTAATATTTATTGAATATTAAAGTCATTAGAGTAAAAGGGTACACAAAGGCACCAAACTCTTTATGCAGGGAAGTAAATAAATTAGGGAGGGGAAAATTTTTAAAAAATAATTTCAGTGAAATTTGTATTTTTAATCGAAAAACTACCACTTTATAAACATATAATCTTATTATTTTAAACAATAAATTTTCTTTCTTAGTCTGTTTTGAAGAAAGATGATAAGATTATATTCCTCTGTTCTAATTTGGAAGAAAAGCAAAAGGAGAAATTGCAAAAATGTGCCCAAATGTTGAAAGCTGATATAGTAGATGATTTTAAACCAGAAGGTCAGTATATGGTTCATTCAATTCAAACAATTATTTTACAAATATTTTTTATTATTATTATTTGCCCAAGATGCATGTCAGTTGAGACATGATGCTCTAATGATAGTATGGTAGGAAGGTTTAAAGAAGGAACAGCAGCTATGCATTGTCTTTAGCATCTAATTGCAGTTTAAAATAATGTGATATTCTGTAAATTAGCCATGGTGAAATTTCAAAAATGTTACTCTAATATTTTCTGCCACCGAAACATTTCTCTTTTTTATTTTTTGAAGCTTTTAAGTAATTTAGTCAGAATTGGAAAAAATTTTCTTATTTAAATCTGAAAAGTATTGTTTTTTTTCTAATATTTAGTTGTAACTGCTACAAAATTTCAAGCTATATTATGCATAACATTTTCAAATATTTCTTTTCATTTAGTTACTCATGTGATTACAAATTGTGACAATCAAGGAAATTGTATTCGAACATTGAAAATTCTAATGGGCATCTTAACTGGAAAGTGGGTTATGAATTTCAATTGTAAGTATGTTGTGTAGGTATAATTTAACTATTTTAATTAATGCATCTTTTTAAAATAAAATAACCACTAATGTTATTCCATCAAACTAATTATTTATTAAGTTGTAATTATAAAAATATATATTGATAAACATTAATTATAGTTTGTAAAGAGAATAATTTGCTAAATAATCAGAACAAATTTAATTTTTAAAAAAATTGTTTTTGAGAAATTTCCAGAATATTAATTTTTCTTAGTCATCTATTGATGATTTGTCATTGAATGAAATATCATTAAGAATTGTATTTCGTAGAAAGAAATTTCCTTTCTCAGACATACTGCATTTTACTCAGCAATGAAGTAATACCATTTTGGCACGTAGTTAACACATTGTTAGCAATGTTCGTGTTTTTTTAACTCACAGTTTAGTTTTCTCTTGGCTTGTATACTTAGAAAACTAACAGTAGTTTTTTACATCCTGTATTTTTTTTCCAAAATCTTTTTTTATATATCTTCAATATTATTCTCTCTATATATGTATATCAATATTTTCCTGCTTATTAATAAAAAAATTTCTTTGTTATTATTTTTAGAAAACTTATAGCTAACTAAACATGCTTATTTAATAATGTAATGCATAAGTAGATTAAGTACTACAAAATACATAGTGTTATTAAAAGTTTATTATTTTTAATAGTCCTTATATAAGAGCCTGAAAAAGCTTGCCTTTAAAAAAAATTCTTCATTTTTAACGTGTCTAATTATATGAATGTACTTTATTGGTGCCATTTGAGTTTTCAGCATTCAATGTGAAGTGTTGAGTTATTGCTGAATTGTCAATGAGTTTGGAGATTCATGTTTAATAGTTTTTAACTTTGTTTAAGAAAATATTGAACGTATAGGGGAAACTTTATTCTTTTCTCTTGTTTGATTTTTCTTTCATCTCCCTTTACTTATCTAGGAAGGAAAAATTGTTTCTTACTAAATATGATTTTATAGAATCTCAGAAATCACAAGCTTTATTTTGAACAGTAACATTAGCCTGCTGTTACAGTTTTGCATGAGATTATTTCTTCGTAGAACATTGTATTTGAATGTGATTATATATATATATATATATATATATATTGCTGCATATAATTTTTATATAAAATTTTAAAAACTCTTTTTACAATATGCAGGAACAAATGCATTTAATTTGCTTCAAAATTTTAAAAACCAAAATGGCTGTTGTGAGAGAAAGAAAGACTAAAGAATTTGTTGCCAATGATGCTAAGAAAAGAATTAAAAATTTATTTCTAAATCTCTGTGCAGAAAAAGAAATCTCTTGCAAAACATAATGCTCTTTTCAACATTTTTTTTTGGGGGGGGTGAGATTTTAAAGGACCCTAATTTGTTTTTGGACTTCCTCAAGATTTATGGTTTTATGGAGATGGTGTAGCTAAACTACACCATCTGGGATAAGAAACAACAACACTTCTCAACAAACTGATCAAAGCAGATTCTTTACTGATAAAATGGCTGCTTATACAACAAATCAAATTGATCTCTATGCTATGGTTCTGTACTAAATCAATAAAGAAATAAAATTTCCCCTAGTAGGTCTTTTGCCACTCAGCAAAGAAAATTTTTGAACTTGGCATTGAAACGATATAATAAAAAATCTGATGAATAAAGATAATTTAACCATTCTTGTTTTAAATTAGAGAGAAATGCTTGTTTGATTGTCTTTAAAAGTTGAAAAAATAAGAGCATAAGAAAATTGAAACAGCACTTTACCTTCGGGATACAAAATATATATATATATATATATTTCATGACGACAATTGTTTTCACCTTTTGATAATGAAAAGTTTTCTACCTATCTACAACCATTAGAAATAATACTATGAGCAAAAAGTGCCAAGACATCCTATAAAGATATAAGATTAAAAAAATATTTCTGAATTCAGTCTTCAAATTTTATTTTTGAAAGACCTCAGATCACCATTTAAACTTCTTATATTCTAAATTTTATGGATGTAAATGTGAGATTTATCTGAATGTCATAGATGTATAGAAACACTTCCTTATAAAATCCAGTTAATCAACTTGTCTGACTTCATTAAATTAATTTTATAAGCACTTGCTTTCATTGGCCATATTAATGATATATTTCACATTGACCAGTCTTAATCCTCTCACATCCAGTTGATCACTTTAGAATTTACTCATAACCTCCAAGTGGGTCGGATTTGGGCGCCTGCTTGTGTTTTAGGGGAGATGGGTATCAAAAGCGGCTGCTGTTTTTAGTAGCCCAGGAGGTCCCTTCTATCTTCGACGATTGCAGCTTTTTCAATGAAGATTTCCCTGTGCTTTAATGTGGTAGGTTTAAGGAGGTATTCTAAAGGGAGTTCCACTTGAAAAATGCTAGGATGTTAAAGAATTAAAGAAATACATCTTTTAAAAACAAAAACTACTATTTTAATTTATTGCATAATACTGGCAGAGTATTCTGGTTGGTTAGCCATGCTTGGAAAATACTGAAGCTAATTGGAGATGAAATTATTCTACTTTTTGAATTGAGGGCTTTGTTAAGTTTTGGTTCGGAATTACTCAAGAAAATGAAAGCAGACAACATAGGTTGCTTTTGATGATGTGTGTTTTAGGAGTTTTCATACAAAATGGTGAAATTAGTATTTTGCTTATTTTATTGAGTGGTTGTGACTGAAGAACTGCTTCAAGATTTTTCTATATGCAGAGGGTGCAAAGAAATAATATTTTGATAATGAACTGTTATTGTAAAATGGCGAACCATGTTGTGTCTAGCTCTAATGGACACGAATATAAAAGGGTAGATGGCATAGTGTGGCTGAGGAATTGATTCTTTAGTTTTATGTGTTTGTGGAGGGATGTAAGAATAAAAGTAAACAGTACTAAAAAATTAAAAATATTTGCCCATTCAAAATATTTAATATATCAAATAAATTTTTGAAGCATTAAAAAAAAATGGAAAATAGCATAAGGGGAGAATGTGGAAAGCTGATTTCTTTATCTCTTTACTTAATGCTCAAAAAACCAGATAGTTTACTTTAATAACAAAATTAAATACTTTACAAAAAGCAGTGAGAAAACTAAGCAATTAAAAGAGTTGAATTGCAAGTTTTTTTAAGCAGTTATTGATTTTTTTTAATTCTAGATTTGTTCACTTAAATTCTTAACTCCCCCCCTTTTTTTTTTTCTTTTTTTAAAGGAACTGAAATGTTAATTTAGTAATAGTCTGATACTTCTTCCTTGTATAATTATTTGTTATATAATATAAAATAATTTTAGAGATGCAATTAAAATGCTTAAATAAGATTTTGAAAAAATCAAATAAACAGTTTTTATGTCTGTGAAATATTCAGTACTTATTAGTAGTTTTCTAAGTTATTTGAATAAAATTGGCTCTTAATTATGATAACTGATAATTTTATAACATATAGTTCCAAAATTGAAATTACTATGTTATTGTCATTACAATTTTTTTTTCTCTCTTACTAGGGGTGATAACAATGTGCTAATTTTTCTAAGATAAAAATTAGTTACTTATTATGCTATTATTTTTATTAGAATTCTGCAGGTTTTCTAACTCTAATAGTTTCTAAAGTTCTTTCTGTTTACTATATTTTTTCCATTCTGTTTCTTACACTTTAATACAATTTTTTATAGAATATTTCAAATTAATTTATAACATCCTTCTCTACTTAATAATTATGTTACATACCTTAGTGTTAGATCTAGTTTCATTGTTAAAAAATTATTATGTAAGAATGTGATTGATCATGTATAAAAACTCTTCATCTTGTTAGTATAAAAAAATTTAATTCTGTAATGTCTTGGATTTTTTTCAAGGGATTGAAGTCTGCTTAGAATATAAACAAAAAGTCGATGAAGAAGTATTTGAAGTCCAAGGAACAAGAAACCAACCCAATAGTCAAGGGCCTAAACGTGGAAGACAAAATTATGAACAAAAAGTATGCAAGTCATCTTATCCAAAAACAATTATTTAAAAAATGTATACATCCTCTTCATATTATTTTACACTTACTAAAATGTTAAATTGCAAACCTTTATATATCCATAACCTATTGATTTTGAGAAGCCGGGGGCAAGAATTGAATTCCTAGACCATTTTGGATAATCCTTTACTTCCAGTTAATCTTAAAGTCAGCCTTTTTTTATTACCCTTTTAACTATTATTATATAAGCCGGCTTTCTAGCACAGAGGTAGCACATCTTCCTCATGTTCTGGGAGTCCCAGTTCGGGCATAGTTGTTCTTCTGTGGGATGTGCGAATGTGCCCCCAGTAAAAAGAGGCTGTGCAAGCGAATTTGATGAGTTTGTAGCTGAAGTCATACTCCTGGCGCTACTTGAGACGCATACCTTCAGCTTTAAATCTGCCGATGTGTCAGTGGGGCTTGTCCGTGGCAAGTGCCATAAGTAACAACAACACTATTATACTTATTCTTTTAACTTGTTTTATTAGTACATTTTTGTACCCAGCCTCATGTCAGACTTAAAATGTAATAGATATAATATTCAGGTTTTTAAAAATAGTTAATTTTTCTGTTTTGTGATAGCATCATATTAACTTGCTAAGCATATTTTTCATCATTAGTAATTGAAAATTATGTATATATTATTGCATATTACAAAAGTTGTTTATTTCCTTTTTGATAGCATGAAAGAGTAGAAATTATAACTTGTAATTTTGCTTTTTATGATATAGGAAAATCCATTCATAAATAATAAGGTACATATCAAATATTCTATTTTTTTTTCAAATTGTTTTTAAATCAGAAAATTCAAATTTCCTGGAAACATTTTTTTTCTAGCTTATTTGAAATTCATTTTATTATTACAACAAATAATTGAAACCTCTGCACTTCTAGTTATTAGCTTATTAGAAAAATGCTAGTGCAGTAGTTCTTAAAATTAGATAATCTTTTTCTCTTTCTTAATAAAACAGGCTAAATTTTTATTAATTCAATGTTGAGAAATTTAAAACTAAATAACTTATGAAGATACAAAATATAAATTTCCAATTATATTATAAACATATTTTCATTATTAAAAATTTTTTTACACATATATTGCATTACAATGCTAAACATATGATTTTTATTTCATGGATTGTTTGAATTGAAGCTAGAAATCATCCATTATTTTATTACAATACTAGCCTTTTAATGATCAACTGGTTTCATCATCTAATTAGTTAAAAAATTCAAAACATTTCTACAATAATTCTTATTGTTGTACTATGCAGTCATAGTCCTACAAGTAATTTTCATTTAATTTTTTTTTCTGCAATAGTAGTTAAAATTAAATGACTTTGTTAAACCAAGAATCAAAACAGATAATCATCAAGGGCATATCAATTTAAAATTTAATCTAAGTAAATTCAATCTTTTGTTGACAAAACTTATATGAATGAGCTATACCCTATAACTTCTCTAGCATTGATTTTAATTTTGAAATTCAGTTTAATTTCAAGTAAAAAGGAATAAAAAAAGTATTATGATATGAAAAAAAAATCATAATCTCATGACTAAGAGAGTGTTTAACAAATAATCATATGTAATCAGAAAATGTTTATAAAATGCATTTATGTGGAGAAAACAACTTTTCCATTCTATTATTGGTTCTGTAATTAAAATTGTTGACAGATCAGTTTGAAATGATTTGATATTAAATCTCACCAAAAGCTACTTGATGTTTAATATCAGTAGACAGATTAGTGTTAAAAAACACTTCAACTGATTCTATTATGAAAGTACTCATTTTTTTTTCTCGTATGGTTTATATGTAAAATGCTTCTGATCTCATACAACAATTTTTATAAATTTATTTTTTTAATTAGGCTAAATATTGCAAAACATATTAAGATTTATCTTTTAAAATGGTGCGATAATTTTTTGGAAGTTATGAGCAAAAATAAATCCACTAAAATTCAGCTTAAATTTTATTCTAATATAAAAGAGCTTCAAGGTGCCCATTTGTATTTTTCAAAATATTTTTGTACTAAATTTGGTGGTTCTAGCTTCAACAATTTGTTCCATAGACCACCAATCGATAACATTTTCATCTTTATTAGTTTTAAAGATGTAGACATATCTGGAAAGTAATCATTCATTCTTTTACAATTTCAGCGTCCACCTTTATTTGATGGCTTTTACTTTTATCTGCATGGTACCTTTTGCTCGCCTACTCCTTCACGAGAAGATCTTTGCAACCTCATACATTTAGGAGGAGGGAGAGTCCTCTCCCGAGAGCCCAGAACAGATGCCATAGACACATTTATGATACCTTATCATGCTGTTGAGTCACCACTGGAGGATACAAGTCATGTGATTTTGTACCAGGAAAAACCACCACGAGAAAAGCATGTGCGCAGTGGACATATATGTACAACACAAGTCATGTGGTTGGTTGCATGCATCAGTGAATTCAAAATAATAGAGTCTCAACAAACTAATGTTGTAAATAAATAAGAAATATTTGATAATAGTGCAATTATATAAAGCAAATATATAGAAAAAGTTTTCAGTAACAACTGAAATAACCTTATAATCTGTTTTATATTTTTATTTGACTTAATATTTCTAATTGCAAATTTTTTTTTTCACTTATTTTATAAATAAGTATATTATATGTAATGAGAATCCTATTCTTAATATTTCGTTACTGGACATAAATATTAACATTAAACAGTTTTTAATATCAACAAATTGTCACCTTTTTATACATTTATATAAGCCTACAATAAAAGGGAATATTAATGGAAATTATTCAGACTTTAACAATACTTTATGGATAATTTACAGAGTGTTTCCTCCATAATAGGTATTTCAGAAAATGATTTAAATTTTAAAGTAAAAGAGGTTTTTCTGGCCACTTTTTTACTTTTTTAATCAATTATAAAAGCCTGGTGGTTTATTCAATATATTTTTTCTATTGGCGAATAAAGAAAAATTATCATTGGTACTTCATAAAAGCAATGTTATTATGTGGTATATAATTTTATTAGTACATTTTTGCACCTTAGATCATGTCAGGTTTAAATTGTAAGAAACCTGAAATTCAGGTTTTTGAAAACAGGATTCATATATGCAACCAAGTAAATGGTAAAATATGACATTTAATCAGTAATGAGTATTATAAATCAGCTCTTTGATTTAAATTAAAGAAATATATTCACATACAAAGCACATAATATTATCGCATTCTAATTGCTCTTAATTTGTTGTTCATTCAACAACTTGTTCACTGTACAAATCAGAAACACAGTTTTGTTTGGCATTTCTGTATAAAAGGCAATTCCACAAGAACCAATTTCAAACTGCATTCCTTTCGATACATTTTGTAGCATCTTTTAACTTCAAGACTAAATCCTAGAAAGTTTAATGTTAGTTATAACATTTGATATTTATGGTAATCTATGAAAACAAACACATATTCAGTTTCTAAATAAATATTTGTTCATATGTTTTTTTATAAATTTGTTCCAAAACAAAATTGTAGAATTCAAAAAATCTTATTTCTCAGAGTTGAAAGTTATCAGATAAGAGTAAGGGGTTATTTGAAAGATTAAAAAAGATAAAATTTTATTATATAGACAAACTTAATCATTTAAAAAATTATTTTAATGAGCTAGTATTTATTTATTAACTGATTGTCTATTACAACCAAGGGATATATTGGTTATATTTAAGTATGATTACATTATTAGTTTCAAAGAAATTTTATACATTACAACTGTAAGTACTATGTTTACTTCCACTGCTATATCTGTGAAAGTGAAAGTAACTCAGATAATGGCTGAGAAATAAATATTTTTACAATAAAGAACTAAATATATACAATTTCAGTAAATTTATTAAAACTTCAACAGGGCATTTTATTAGTTTTATGGCCATATCACAAGGATGAATGCATAAATGCTATTCTTAATTTTGAAACTCCAAGGTTACTTTTGTTTGATTTGCTGGAATATGGCAGGTACATATATTATGTTCACGTGACGCTTAGCAGTAAATGTGAACTATCTGTGATAGAACTTGTTGTATTAAATTCATAACACAAACAAACAAGAACTATGTTATATATTAGGGTTAATATTTAAATTTCAAAATTTAATTCATTTTTTTAATATATATAATCCAATAAAGCTCAAAATGTGTGGACTAATTTTCATTCACTTTATGGACCATTGTAAAATAATGCAGCTTAATCTTTAAGCTACAAAATTCAACACTTACAACAGAAGAATACACCTACAACATAATTCACCAATCTAAAAATAAATTTTAGTTTAATTCGTTTTATGAATGTTTAATTTTGATAATAAAATTATACATCTATATTTTGCAAGTTAAAAATATTTGCTTGATTGTATTTCTATGCCATTTATTTTGTTTATTGCATTATTTTGAATAAAACATAGCATTTAGATTTGCTTGCTATAAAGAACAATTTGTATAAGCTAATTAGATTTCCAATCATTTTCATTGTAAAGCATTATATATAAACTTACTTCTAGCTGTTCCATGTTGCAGCTGAAAGTGATATCCTCACCAGAATTGATGTGTGGATTCTGTAAAGAAATACAGAGCATCAAGAAGAATAATTACATTAATTGACATTGAAATTAATATTAATAATTACTGAAATAGCAATTTTATAAGTGAAAATTTTAACACAGATAAAGTATTAAGATGAAAATTAAAATTAATGGTTATTAAAGATGAAATGTGCTTGATTCAATGCTGATAAAGAGCTATAGTTTAAAACATAATCAGATATTCAATTCAAAAGGATCTTATTTTCTCTTTGCCTTATTAGGAATTAAATATCTGCGATTAAAAATAACAAACAGATTTGACAGTATTGGAACATTTGTAAATATTATGAGTGATTTTGATAAGAAATAGACTAAGTTACTAAATAAAGAGAAAAAGTTACAAACTAAACTGGAATGAAGAATATCAATGGTACTAATTTATCATTATTTTGAATTAACAGATACAAATTTGGCAATTCCTATAGTAAAAAATGAATTTCCAGATATAAATCTCTTATTAGATTTATGAACATTTCTTATCTGAAGATTTATGCATTATGTGAATAATAATTTTTCATAAATTTCTTCATTATAATATAGTTAGATCTGCTTTTATAGTACTTAATCAACTTAAGACTCACATCAATAAAAAGAATCATTAAAAGAAAAATTATTATGGGCATACTTGTTGCATTCTTGCATACATCAATTATCTATCCTACAAATAAGATATAAAAATTATTTTAAATTAATGAATTTATGTTTCAATAAGATGCAGGCATCATCTATAATTGCGTTTAAGGGCAAATCAAGGCTTTTTTTTGTTGTTTATAATGCTTATAAGCTTTAAACTCAAGTTCTAGCATCTATTATATATCAAAACAAGGTTGAAATTCAAAAAAAAAAAAAAAAAGTGAAGCTGCCAAAAAAAAAAATGAAACACATAAAATTGAGAGAAGGGATGAAAACAAATGAGATAAAAAATCAAGGAGAAAAAAAATGTTTTATTGAGATTATTAATGGAAGTGGTTTCAAATTCAACATAAATTTAATAAGTTGAAATACTAAAAATTATGTAATGAAATTACATTCTTTTAAAAATCTGATTAATTAACTTACCCAAGCTTCTAATGATATAATATAATTGGGTTCACATATTTTCTCACAATTATTGGACTATAAAAAAAAATTATATGCAGTATCAATTAGAAACCATGATTATCTCTAATACTATTTATTACACTGGAAATTTCAGAGCAAACCACTAAACTTAGTGCTATCATATTTAGCATACATTAGTAAGCACCATAGAGCTGTTTTATTTCTTTAAAAAAAAAAAAAAAACATTAATTAAAAGTTAGAAACATTATGTATCATTTATTCAGAAAAGGTCGAGGAATCGACAACTCTCTTTATGATCAGGTCAAAAAATGTTTTCTCATAAAAATGTAGAAAGGAAGTTGGGTATCTTTTCCTCCTTTATCTCGTCCAAAGTTGTTTTTTTAACGATGCAGTTTTATAGTTTTCTTAACTCATAATTTTGTTTTAAATGCATTTAGAAGTAAAGCATGCATTTTTAAATATAACTAATATTTTTAGGGATATATTTTTAATATGATTTGAATTTTTGAGAAGTTTCTTCAAATTTTATAGGTCTAATCTTTCAACAAATTCAATCAGAATATAATGAAAAGAACAAATAATGTATCATTAAATTGATAAAGAATTTTAGTAGTTGTATTTTGAATTTGTTATTTTTTGTCCACATAAATTTATATTAATTGTAAGTGATTACCTAAATATTGTTTAAAATAAAATAAAAAAACTTTTTTTTTTAAATTTCAGGACAGAAAAAAAATTGTTTTTAAAACACATTTCAATAATATAGAAAGAAATTTAAATTAATGTTTGAGAAGTATTATCTAACAATTATATTAATTTATAGTTGTATAAATATTAAATTAATTACTGACAATTTTTTGAAGTTTAAATCAATATACATTTTTTGACCTATTTTTACTATTTCATATTGGAAGCATCTGCATTTCTCTTTTGATTATGGAAATTAGAAATAAATTTTTTTAAGATATTTAATTCTTCAGTTTCATCTTAACTTAAAAAAAAAATAAATTATATTCCTGTACTTTAATGATAAATTAATGAATTTCAGCTATAATTCTATATTATTAAAATGAAATATAGTGGATATTATTTAAACCAACTTGCACATTTTAAATTCCTTCATATAATTAAAGTAAGTCGAAAAATAAAAAGCAACCACAAAAAGTTGCTTACAAAAAAGAAATTTTCATAGCAGCTATCATTTATGTTAATTTTTTTCAATAATTTTTCTAATGTGAACTCCATTTTACTGCATATTTGAGTAATCTTTTACATGCATAAAGATATATGTTACTAAAAAAAACTACTTTCCTAAATACAAACAGTAAGCAATGCCTTTTCTTTTTTTTTCTGCAGTCATTTACTGTTTTAATAGCTGAATTTTATATTTATTTACTTTCATTCGAGCCATTAATAATTTCAAAGCTATGGACAACTATGTTTATTTTTTTTAATGATAAATGCACTTTTCTCTATTGTTTTGTGAATAAAGGATAATAAGCAAATGCTTTTGATAATTATGGAAATTAATGTGGATTTTTTAATAGTATTTACTGGATTATAAAAATCTGAAGATTTAACAAAATTGTCAATAAATAATTTTGTAATTCATTACACATTAACTGAATAGAAAAACATTCAAATCCATTTTTTCAAGTTGAAATGGGATTGTATTACAACAGTAAAACACTTAAGCAGAAACTTTTAAAACATGAAGTTCTTTTTAATTTTATAAAATAATTAATATAAGAATAATTAATGTTTTAATATATTTCAAGTTATAAATTATTTCAAAACTTTCCTGCTCTAAAAAAATACACAAAAATCTTACATTAGCACAAAATAACATTTATAAATATTTGTTTCCTAAGATTTAAAAATACAAAGAATCTGATAAAATATTTTGACTATATTTTTATTTCCAAACTTTTAATAAAAACAGTGTAAGACAAAAACACATTTGAAAAAATGAATATAGAAATTTTAACCTTTATTCTAAAATCTTGACGCCACTGAACACCTACTATGTGATTATAACTTTTACCAATCCTGAAAAGAAACAAACAAAAAAAGTAATTTTAAATTAAAAAGAATAATAAGAACTATACAAAAATAACTTTCTAAAAAGTAGCAAAATAAATTTTATTAAAACAGTTAATCTCAAAAAACCCTTTAATTAACATGTTTTCTATCTTGATAACAAAGGCCTAACTCTGAAATACTTTTCTCATAATTACTAACTTTTGCATATCAGTTTAAAATAAAAAATTAATAATTTTAAGAGTTTAGTTTTTATCACTGCATCGGGGGGGGGGGGACCTTTTCCAATGTGTCTTATTTTTAGGAATAAAAACAGGAATATATTCTGCAAATTAAATTGAAAATATTACTGCAGAAAAGTAAAAAAAAAAGACATTTAGAAAATGTTTTAAATTACAAATAAATTAGTTCATGACTGTTTTCAGATTTTAGAAAAATATACTTTAAAAGATAATGTAAAAATTAAAGCTTCTGATTATTTTTAATTAAAAAAAACATACAAGGTTATACAAATTTATAATATATTAAAATCTAAAAATTACTTTATACAACATAATATTCTAAGATTTTAAAACAATTCATAAAAATTGAATAAAAAAATTATGATGTTTCAGACAAAAGAAATTCTTTATTCATGTGTTTTAAGTTATTGTGTTATTGGTAAGATATATAATAATAATCTAGAGTGCATAGTAAAGAAACAAAAGTAAATTTTAATAATTTTGGGGTTATACTCACTTTGATAAGTCAGACTGAATTTTTTCTTTAGCATCCTAAATTAAAATAAAATAAGTATTAATATTTGGACATTGTTTTATTTAAAGGAAAAGAAGCAATAAGTTTCAAACTGTTTTTATACCTGAAATTTGTTTATGAAGCATGAAATTCGATTAGCATCCCATCTACAATCTTCCAACACAGAACTATTTTCAAATAAAAAAAAGGCTTTACAATTTTAAAAATTAGTAAAAAATTAAAACATCTGAAATAAGTCTCAAAAAATTTATGCATTCAATATTTTTAAAAGCACTAATAAAATTCCCAAAATTTTCATCCCTAATTTTTTAAAAATTAAATACAATCTAAGGTTTCTTTAATACGATTTCTGTTGATGGATTAAAAGAAATTTAAGAAATAATCCATATAATGTTTTGTATCTACAAATAAAAACAAATTTAAATGATTAAAAAAATTTTTTAATTAAAACAATTTGGAAGAAATTTCTTTGACTGTTTTAAATTTGATATTTTAAACATAATGTAAATTACCCTTAAGTGAAATATATCCATTGAATTAAATTCAGTACTTGCAGGTAAAATACTTCAATAAAATAAATCTAGTCTTTCTAACTATTTATTAATGACAAGAAAATAATAGCATAGATATCTTACATTTGAAGGTGAGGATATAAAGGAACTCAACCTTAACAATTATTTGTTTCACCACATTTTGTATCTTCACTTATGATAAAGAATATGTGAGCATGCCTATATACTGATGCTCTAGAGACTAGAATATTTCACCTGGACCAACTAAATTTGGGACAAATATATTTTAGAGAGCGGGAATATGCAGCTAGAAATGGTTTCTCCCCTAAAATTTCATTTAGAATTTATATATATATATATATAACACAATAACTTTTTAAAGAAAAACATTCATGCAGGAAAATGATCTTTACACTCTTTTAAAATTCAAAAATTATCTCTTCAATAATGCCAATTTAGTTGCTGTAAAATTCCTAAGTTTTGATTTAATTAACTTTTAAACATATTTTTAAATATCTTTCACAATGTTTTCATTGTTAAACATGAAAATAAAATCAATTCCAATGCCCAATCAAATATTTGATTGTATAATTTTCTATCATTGTTGAATCCTATATAAGTTTAATATTTATGTAGTTTACAATGCAAATAAAAAAGGGAAATTACAATAAAACTAAATTTAGAAGATTGGTGAACTGGATTATATTGCTATGATATCATGAATTTGTCCGCATTAGAAATATTCATACATACAAGAAAACAAGCATATGCAAAAACATTAAAATAATTTGGTTTCAATGCTGAACAATTAGATAGAATTAGGAACATGAAGTGGCTCTAGATCTAGTATCTATTTCCAATCTTTAGTATTTTTATATAAAAGTCATAAGGTAATCCTACCTCTTAATAATCTTTGCTAAAGTAAAATTTTCAGTTAAAGTATCTGAAGTCCAGCTCATATTAGGATTCTTAATTTCGGCAATCAGTGATTGAAAATGTGTTTCAATCAGAATTTTTGCTATAATAAGTTGATCATCATTTTACCCCTCCAGTAAGAAAACATACAATTTCACAGCACATACACAATTAATTCAGTCTCCATTTTTCGCAAAACCATAAATGTGTGTTTATTGGCTATGACTATTAAATTGGTATCACAAAGAAAATTAAAATTTGTAAAATTTATTTTTGTGGAATATTTGTAAGAGCTATTGCAGAAAAATGACAAAATTCAATATAATTGATAATTAATTAGCATTTGAATAGAGATTTCAAAGAAATCCCTTTTAGATGAGGGTAGAAACTAGGTCTATCTGTGCCAACTCTGATAGCTGTAGGTAAAACAGTCTGGTCAAAAGAGCACACAAATTCAATCACATTAATGCTATAATATTATACTGCTTAATCACTTGTATTATGAAAAATTCTTTATAAATTTAAAAAAACAATTAAAAAAATTTTAAAAATTATAATCTATTTAACCAATTAATTAATTTTAAATATATATTTCAGAAAAAAATTATGTAATGATGTAATAATAAATCTAAACAAAAATAAAGAAAGTAAACAAATAAAATTTTATAGCACACACATTCTATTTAAACATTAAAAAAAGTTGTATTTATTAAAACAAAATTCATCATAACAGTAGTATTTAGAACTTTGCTTTTAAAATGGCAGTAGTGAAAATGTATGCAAAATGTAATTAAATACCAAAATTTTAAAAAAATGCTTTAATTAATGTAAAGCAATGTTATTAGCTCACACATATTTTCCCAGCAATTATATTAATAAAAAACATCCTATTTTGCACTAACAATAATTTTTAGAGAAAATTTTTATGTGATAAAAGATAACAAAACAGCATCCTAAATCTAAGTAATAGCCTGTAAAGCTTTTAAAAGTTCAATATTTTTAAATTAAAATTATTTTATCACCTGACAGAAGAAGAATCAGCATTGTGCTTTGCTGCTTCTAAGACAAGACTCAACAATCCACTATGTGCTGCTTTTTCTGTAGAAGATCTGATATTATTTTTATTTCCATCTGAAAATATAAGATTAATGTGTTTTCAATGCATACTATTATTTAACTTCAGTCTCATATGCATGTCAACAGCAGAAAAATAAGATTTTAGCTACGACATTTTGTCATTAATATCCTGTTCTTAACAAGAATCGATTATTTTAATGAGCAAACTGATAAATAATAACCATTACTTTGCAAGTATTTTTAATTAGCCATTTTCAGTAGCATCAATAATCAATGACAGATGAGTCAACATATAGTAAATAAATTATTTCTCGCACGACAGGATAATCACTCTCACCCTCCCCCACACACACACACTTGGGCACTTTTAAAAACTATATGGAGATTTCAAACTATATGGAGATCTGGCGCGTTTTCGCTCTTTGGCGGAGTGGAGGAGAGATTCTCCAGTTCACCTTTATTTTTTAAACAGGTGACTCATTTCTAATTTATACAAGAGTCTTATACATTGTGTTTTACGCTATTAAATTTAACATTTCATTTCCATAAATTCAAAGAATCAAAACCTAATCAAGTCTAAAAATCATTAAATTACAATTTTTTTTTTAGGGGGAGTTACATTTATAATTTTTTAATGCTCCATGAATGTACTCTTTAAAAAAAATTGTGATAAAAATTTAAGGTACATTCCATATTTGTAACAAACGTTTAGATTTAAAGTGCTTATAAACATTAATGCTATCCTTATTAATTAAATATTGGCATTATATGTTATATTATCATCTAACCTTTTAAATCCTTAACAGAAATAGTAGCTTCGAATATGTCATTTAATATAAGATTATAAGACTGATCAGCAACTTCAGAGGGATTTCCTGCTTTAGAAATGCCATCTAAAGCTAATTTACTTAACTCCATAACCGTAGCAACAAATGTTTAAATGGAAACTTGAAAGATATTAGGTATTGATGTTTAAATGGAAATGCTATTAGCAGACTGCTCAAAAATAAATAACAGCATTTTGTTCACTTCTCTTCATATTACAAAAGAAGCATATTTACTTAACTCTAATTCATATATAAATCTAAGTTGTTATTCTTACTTGACGAAACGTAAAAACTTCTGTGAATTAATCTTAATAATTATTTAACAAAAATAATCTATTTATATTCTAAATTTCGGAGAACTGTATATTAACAAAGATAGCACATAAATTTATAACATTAAGTTACTTGAACATGCCCTGGTGATCATTATTTCCTATATAAGAGAGCATGTTACTAATTTACCAAGTCTTGAAAAAATTGATTCAGTTTGATAATCTTAACCAAAATACATTAAAAGTCATTCATTTGTAATTTTAAAAGTTCATGAGTGAAAAGTTCTAAAAAACTGGCAATTTCACACTTGGCTCGCGCATGCTCACAATTAACTAATGGAAGGTGGTCAGTGGAGCAAATTGTTATGGTATGACGAAATGGTTGTGTATTTTTCTGTTAGTAATCAAGTGTGATTCCTGAGCGTGCTACAAAGTCTCGTTTTAATCAAGATTAAATCATTCTTATCGATAAACCAGTGAATGTTTATTAGTATAGAATTATTGTTCTGAGAGAAAATGTCAGTTGTTCTTCGATTAAAAAGGAAAGCATGTAATGAGCCGGTAGAAGGTTTGGTTGTTGCTTTAAAACGATCGAAATTCGATGAGACTTCAAATACTAATGAAGTTTTCTTCAAATTCGCTGCAACTTTGAAAAGTGAAGTAAGTGTTTTTATCTTTTTTGCATCTTTATTTTAAAAATGAATGTTATTTAAAGTAACATTAGGAATTTTGTGTTTATGTCGCATATTTTTTGTTTTATAAATTTTGCATGTTTATTTTTTGCAACTAACCCATTTATATCAGTTCTCAATCAAGTTTTATAAGTAAAATTCGTTTTGATCCAGCCGATTGACGCCGAAATTTTCGTTTTCAAAGCATCTTTAAGTTAAAATTTTTAGTTAGCCTTAGATTTTAAGATTCAAAAACAGAAGAAAAAAATAAAGAAACCTGCATATATAAGAAGTTGAATATATTTTATATTTTAGAATTTAAATTCTGTTAAAGAAGTATCGACAGTTTAAATACAACTCCATGTTATGAATCAAGTATTCACATTCTCTTTCTGTATGTCTGGACATAAAGTATGAAGATTTTCTAATGCTCAAAAATTATTCGTATGTGCATTGACACTACCGCAGTTTGTTTAAAAAAAATTGCTACTGCTCTTTGTTTCCTAGTAATAATTCTCGGGTCAATACTGTGCTGTATAGATATGTTGCTTATTTAAAATTTTATTTATTTGTAATTTTAAATGTCTTTTGCTTTGGTATAAGCAAGAGTGTTATCTAGATCAATTTCATTTGATATGATCAGGGTTTATTCTGTATAACAAATAATTTAGACAGAATTTCTGATACTGTCTCTTTCTTTTCAATATTTAACAATTTTGAAAATTATTTGCAGATAGTTGTGTTTTACTGTTAAAATTTGATGTATATTAACTGTAGTCTTCCAAATATTCTGATTGCATTATCCAAAATATAATATTTTGCAATATTAGTTATATGTGAATATTCTGGAATTGGCAACAATAAAATGATACATTTACGATGTGATTAATTTTTTCCTAGATGCCCAATCATATATATTTAAAGTGTAAATAATAGCATAGGTTCATTCTATATTTTTAAAAATACTCAAATTTATATATGAAATCCGGGATAACATACTTTTAAAAACAGCTGATATTTTATGTCTTGGAAGGATTTAAATTTCAATTGACAGCTAATTTGAAATTTATTACACAATTATTATATTGTGTAATAGATTTCAAATTTATTTTTATATTTAAAAGCATGAATATTTTCTATATTATATATCTTTATAATCTTTTTGTCTGTTCTATTCTTATATTTTTACTAGCCGCCTTTGGCGACCAGTTGGTTCACCAGTATTAATGCCGATTAAAGGGTTCAATCAATTTTATATAACTTGGTCTCATAAAAAGTTTTTCAGCAAAATATTTTTAAGCTTCAAATTTCGATAGTCATATAATTCACTTATATTATTATGTAGCAGTCCTGATCTTTGAACTCCGCATTTCTCTCTGATTTTCTATCAGGGCTCGTAAGATTCAGTTTTAATTTAAAATGGAAATGATGAAAATTCAATTAATATAAAGACCTCTTTACTCAATTTAATAAAACTAAGCCTTTAAATAAAACTAAGAACTGAAAGCAGAGTAGTCCTACATTTAAGTTGAATGTTCCCTACAGAAATTGAAAGTGTTTAATATTTTTTTATAATTTATAATATCTCAAGAAATAATTCAGCAAACATTTCACAGGTTAATTGAAACATGAAGTTTTTAATTTTATTTTTAGTATATAAATATATTAGTGTATAATTAGTATATAAATGCTCTCAATAATAACATTTTATTTATTTTTTGGTATATAAATATATTTAAAAAATATATGGTTTAAATTCCTTTTGTCTTATAGATTCATATTCTGTAAAATATTCTTAATATTTCAACTTCTAAATAAATAAATAAACATTTCTATCTTCTGCTACCAAATCTGGCTGATTTATTCAGTTTTGATTATTGCAAGTTTAGAACAATCATCATTTTCATAGTCTAGACCAATTATTCTAGAATAACCCTGATTGGCTTCTTTGAGATGTTGATAAAGTGATCTAAAATCGCCAGTTTTTATCGAATAGTTATATTGAAATTTTCATAGCTTTCGATCAGCTTTGATGATTGATTTAGTTCATTGGAGTGCCACTTTTTTATTTTAAGGACTTATTGTCTCTAGAATATTTTGTTAAACGTGATTCACAGAGCTGATGATATATGTAAAAATTTAAAAGTCGTAATTCTTCAGCATTTTTCCCCTCAATCTACTAGTTATATATTTCACTTAGACCATTTGGTAAGAGATTTAAGTCCCTCTCCCCCCAAAAATTAAGAAATTATATGTTGGACTCCTATTACAGATGATGACTATTAAATGTTAAGCCATATTTACCTTAAATAAAACTGTTTAATTGGATTAGTGATATATATGTATAGTAAAATATTATAGAAAACGTTTTCATCCATTTATTTTCCACAAATATCATGTTTCATATTTGTTTCATTTTATTCATACACATGCCAAAAATGACATTTTTATATGTTTAATTTGGAATGAAAGCTGATTTATTTGTTCTCATGTGAGAACATGATATTGATTTGGTTAGGAAGTTTTAATGTCTCCGAAATATGCGGGTAAAAATGTGTTTATAAGCTTTTACAAATTTTGCATTCGTAATTATTATGTATGCTTGTTTGAAAGATGCGTTTTCAAATAGCTGACCTGCTTTTACCAGTATAGCTTTAATATTACGTATGCTTCGTTGAAAGCAGGTGTGTTTTTATTTCGCATGATTCATTAAAATGCGGAGATAAATTACAATCACGAAGGCGAATTATTTTATTTGCACAATATATTTCTTTACATGAGTAAAAGTAACTATTTAAAACATGTCTTAGTGTTTAAAAAAATTTTTTTTAAACGCGAATGCAAAAATATTTTACTTTTACTTAATATCAATTGCTTTTTGTTCGTCGTTTCTTTGAAATGACGGCATCTTCAAGCTCGATTAAGATTTCTTACTTTTAAATAATTAATATCGCTCTCAAAAGATTATCGTTTGGTGCTTTTCTAGAAATTCTTTTTCAGTTTTAACTGTCGCACTTCTGTAATATATTTTTATTTTGTTTTTTATTTATTTTAATTCTTTGTTGCATTCTGATTTTTTTTAGATCCTCGCGAAGATAAAATTTTATTTTTATTTCGTTTATTTTTATTTTATTGTTGAAAAAACCGTTTCGTTAAATTAAATGTTTAAAAATTCATTGAAAATGGAGTTTTAATTTATAGGTCAAAATATTAGTATCATTGAAAAGATAATTTTTTGTGCTTTAATATGATGCAAAAATCAATTTTGTGCTGTAATATTTTCGGAAGTTATAGTGAAAAAACGTTAAAATTTGGCTTATTTTTTAATTAATTAAAATTTTAATTAAAAATTCAAAAAAAGGGCTCCGAAGTGCACATTTCCGGCACCCAAGGTATACATGTACCAAATTTGGTAGCTGTAAGTCAAACGGTCTGGCCTGTACACCGCCAACACACACTCACACATGGTGCTTTATTATAAGTAAAGATTTCTCTCTTTTTATTAATTAAATTTCCAATTTCTGATTCTAAATATGTTGTAATCTTTAACTAAAAATGTAATAAGTTTGATTATAAAATTTTTTATCCTGAAATGAAAGAAAAAAAAATTGATTAAAAATTGCTATATTTTAAAATTATTTCTAAAGCATTTTTAATACCTTCTCATGCATAAAGCATTTTAAAAAATTATCCTTAATAATACATTCATATGTAAGTCACAAAGCAGAAAATGGCCCTAAAGAACAGCAGCTTGCACAAATATTATGTTTTTGCTAATAAATTTTTCAATACTTCAAAAATATTTTCATTAAGTAGTCATTTTTTAATTAAAGATGATATATATCTTTAAAATGTAATTTTAAGGTTGCAAAATTAAATTCAGATATTTCAAGCTAAAAATTATGAAAAGTAGTGGATAAAAAATAGTTTCCATAATAACGTATTTATTTTCCTGGAAATTTACTATAATCAATGCTTGAATCTAAATTTTAGGTGCTTTTTCGTTAGCTGGGCAGCAGAGAAAAATTGCCAATTATATAGAATTCTGAAAAATTTCTTAGTGAAGCAAAACAAGCTGCCAAATTTTTTTGGTGATTTTTCACTAATGCAAAAACACTAATATTTTTATATTTGGGAAAAGTATAAGATTCATTTAATGATTTTCTTTTTATAATTTGTTATCATTTTTGTTTTATTTTAGACTGAATCAGTTAAAGATCACATTCAAGCAGTACTTTTCAAAGATAAAGCTCAAAGATTTTCAAAATGGCGTGATCCCAAAAGTGTTGTTTCTAGTCAAAAGAATGTACATAGCATATATGAAAAACTTAGGAGAGAAAACAAAGCTGCTAGCGAAAAGAAAAAATTAGATTTACTCAACAATAGAAGGCTCATTTTGTCGGAAACAGTTCCAATTGAAGAAGATGTAAATGTAACACCTGAAAATGCTGAAGTTCGTAAACTTTTTCAGCTGTATGATATTATTGAAGAATCAGAAGACGTAAAAAAACAGGTATATATATCTTTTTTTATTTATTGAAGTAAGCTCCTATATATTTACTGTAAAAATTGACATAAATATTAAGCATGCTCTGCAAAATTATAAGAATGAGAATTCATAAAATCTGTTCGACTTTTAGTTGGGGGAGAGGAAGAAAGCAGAAACTTTTTGAAAATAATGTGACTGAGGCTTCAGAAATAAGCAATATTACTTAACAAATGATAAATTGAAAAGAATTAGAAAAGGGGCTATGTAATATTTGTACTGTATATGTTGCACAGTAGAGATATCAAGATTTCATCCAGGCTCTTATGATAAAACTCATTTTATCAATATATACATGGCAGTAAGGGGGAAAAAATTGCAACCTTTTAATCTGGACCCTCATTTTCTTACCATCATTTTTGCTTCTTTTGGTAGTATGTTTTTTTAAAAAAAAAATTTCTGTATTATTCATAATTTTTCCCCTTTCTAAAACAATCCTCAATTCTTGAGGATTGTTCAATCATTTTTGTTTTATTATGTATTTGTAATCTGTAATTAATAGAATATGTTATTAATCTTGTCAAAGCTTTTAACCAACAAAAACTTTGGAAGTTTTAAAATTAGTATATATATATAAGTTGAAAGATATAAAAACAAAATCCAAGAAATCCTTTTTTAGATATAACTATTATCATAAAGATTCATTAAAAAAATATTAAATACATTTCAAACAAATTGTTGTTAAACATTAATTTGGTGTTGGTGCACTTTCACCTAGCAAATTACGCTTTCTTAAGTATAATTTACTATATTATGTATAAACATAAAAAGTTATGGTGTCTGAACCTAAATTATGGCATCTGCTTATTTTTATTCTTATTTAAAGCTATCAATTTTTGTGTTAGATTCTTTAACTTCTGTGGTAGTTACTATTTAAATTAATGGCACCTCTTTTAAAGAATATGGCATTCTTTAGATTAAATTTAAAAGTGATCTAAAACAATTTATAATTTTCAAGTCATTTTTTTAATCAAATTTTAGCTGTTTATTATTAATTTTGCATAGAAAGTTTTAAAAAAACTGTTATGGCAGAAATTAAAGAAATTTATTCGTAATGATTATTGCACATAAATCTGCAGATTTTTTTTTAAATATTCATTTACATGTTTTAAATTTCTAATACTAACCTTGCAAATTCTAAAATAATCACTGTAGAAATTTCTATTTGTATTATTTTTATAAATAAATGATAAAATTGGTGAATTTTATTTAATTAACCAAATAACTATTCGTCAGAAAATTTCATTTATAATTTTTTTTAGGATCATAACATTTAATTTGATAATATACCCTGCAAAATTAGTAAGTTAGCAATTTAGGCATGAGATGGAATGGAATGAAATGAAACTTTAATACAAAACCATATATTGTCACCGAAAACCACAAAAGAGCAACTTGTTTAGGTCTTTTGAGAAAGATCCCCATTAAGGCTATGGATGATTGAAATAAAGGGGATATTTTTCAACAAATATGCTGGAAAAAGGGGAAGGCTTTTTTGAGTTTTTCCCATTCAGAGCCTGTAGCTAGAGAAAATTTTAAGAGCTTGGTTCCCATAATTTAAATTTTAATTTTTCTGATCAATTTTTAATTGTATTTTGATTAATATTTTTTGAATTATGTTTTTTAGGCAGAAGAAGCAGAGAGTAACATCTTGTGCAATGACCAACCTCTAGTCAGAGAAAAATCAGGAGATTATGTATATGATGTGTATATAGCTAACGGTCAGATAGATAATTCTTTTGTTGAAAATCCTATCAGGTTAGTAAATGAAAAATGTTGATTGAATCGATAATAATCATTATTTATAGTAAATATTATTTTCAAAGTTTTTACATGGTGTTCTTTCCTCCCTCCCCCCCTTTAAATTTATTTTATAATCTACATTTTTCTGTTTCTATAACTAACATTTTCTTTTGTATTTTGATGCCTAATAAAAGTAATATAAATTGATTACTATGCATGCCTTTAGTGAGTATGACCGCATTTTAGTTTATGATCTTTGGTAATTAACTACTAATGTTCAATTAATACATAAGCTGTTGCTGTAAAGACTTCGTTTATTTTTGAACTTAAATATTTATTAAAATTTGAATTGGTCATCATTTGTAGATGAATATGAAAATAAAGATTAATCCAGTATTCTTTTTTATATTTGTGATGCTTATTTCATTAAAATGTGTGTTTGTATCTGAACTGAACTGAAGTGCTATAGTATGTAATATATTCTGAAAAAAATATCTTGGGACGGGGAGGGGGCTAAAATATAACTATTGATAGAGTAAATTGAATATTTCAACCTTTTCACTGTTTGAATTTCAGCTGAACATTATTTGGTAAAAAGAAAGAAATAGGACTGTTCAACTAAACTGAAACTATTGTGCACATGTATTTGTAATCTAATGATGAATATAAAATTAAAAAAATTACTGTTCCCTGTAATGCCAATTCTGTTAAATTTCTGAATTTAATAAGTTAAAAGTTTTTAAAATTACTTTCTTCTTTGAATGGGGCTTCGAAGTTGAAAGACCTGTTCTAAAAATGGTTATTAATTAGAAAAGAAGGTGCTTATCAAAATAAACTGTATATTGAACAATTTTTGTACTTGAGTATTAGACTGTTGACACCAATGGTTTAGTACCTCATTGGCGACGAATTCAAATTGACGATAAACCGTCGACGCCAGCGAAACCAACTAAATCGCAGATGACATTTAAAGTTTGAATAATTTTTTTAAATAATGGTGGGATGTGTTTTTGCCATTAGTGGTGGTTTAGCAATTCATTGGCAACACCTTCAAATTTGGCAATAAAGATTTACAGTCTAATATGTAAGTACTCAATTTTCATAAATATCTTAGTATTTTCATTTAGATTATAAAAAGTAAATCTTTGAAAAGACTGTTTTGTAATGTAATTTTGGTACTTTTTATTTGATTACATATTTTGATTATTTTCATTATCTAGAATATTTTACTAGTTTTAATAATTATAACTATGTCAGTTGAATTTTATTTTATTTTTATTTTAGTGTAAGACCATGCACTATGACAGAAGATGACATTTACTCTGGTGATAGCGATAATGATGGTGAATGTTATGAAGATGAAGATGACAGCAATGATGAAAATAATTGGAGGAATGAATATCCTGAAGATGAATCATCCAATTCTGAATCTGACCAGGGTAATAATTTTCATTTGTAAGAATGTTTATGATTATATAACATTAAAAATAATACTATAAAAATTGTATATATACCTGAATTAGGTGTATTGAACCATTAAATAAAGTCAGTTCTTAAAGGAATCTAATTTCAAATTTAAATTGTTTAAAAATGATTTAAGTTTTGAAAGAAATAATCTGCATTATATATATGCTCTTGTTAATGTAAAATCCTGTTATTGCTTTATTGAGTTTCATCTTCTTAATAAAACCATATATATGTGTCATTTATTTCATTATTTCTTAAAGCTAAACATTTACTTAGGAATTAGTGTTTGATATTTTAAACTGTTCATTATAACAATAACAATCTTATAAAGTTTATATTAAATAAAATCTTATTTTAAACATTTAAAGATTTTTTTAAAAAAATTATTAATAAAATATGATGTTTTTTTGTTATAAATCTATTGTCTTTATCTATTTTCCATTGATTTTGCTAATGTTTGGGTTCTCAATCTTGCTGAATTCGAAATTGGAAAAATAAATATATTTTATAATATTATTTTTCTTTTTTGGGAAATGCCTGTTATTAAATTATTTCTAATAAAAATTCTTTATTTTAGGATCTGATGATTATGAATCGGAAGAGTATGACCCTTATTGTCAACCTAGTGTCAGAAATTTGCATATAGGTGTGTATACTGCTTATCAAAGATTGTATATAGAGCATTGGATTTTCAGTTTCATGGGTCAAAATTTTTTTGGCTCTTGGAACTGAAACTTTTTTTAGCTTTTATTTTTAACTAAAGTTTATTGAAAGTTTAATTAGTTTTTATTTTCATTTTGCTTATTTCATTATGCATGTTTCTGATTTTCTAATAGAAATATTTGTTATTTTTGTTTAACATTTTATTTTAATTTTAAAACTTTGCACTATTTTTTGTTGTTTTCTTTATTGTCAAATTTTTCCTTTTGGTGGATTTCAAAAATTCTGTAAAGTTTTAAAATTATTTTATGTAATCACTAACAAATCAAACTGTTTTTTAACTGATGCTTGTACCTTGAATTTGCTTTTCATTATTTTGCTGTTGATTAAATTCTCTTTAGCATATCAAATGAAGAGTTATTGTGAAATGATGAGATGCACGATTAATGAGTTTCCTTGTCTGTTACTTAGCTTATAAGTTGACCTTGGTGCATTTCTTTCCCATTGCAGAATCTTTTGCACAAATATACAAAGTTCTGGTGCTTCCAATATATTGTTACAAGCGTGCGAGTGGCACGAAAATGCACCAAAAACGGCGACATTTGGCGAGGAGCCTCGCACCAGCTTGATTGGTTTGGCAAAAGGAATAGTCTTGTAGCCGCTGGATTGTGCACATTGTTTTGAGAATTTTCACGAGATTCGGTGCAAGCGCTTCTTCGTCTATTTAAGGACGAGTAGCCGGAGTGAGTGAGTTAGTTGAGAGTTTGCTCTTAAATAAAAAGCGTTTTGCTGGACTAGAGGATTTGTTATTAGTGAGCTGTGTTTGCGTTTGCTGTTATTGAACTCGCTGTGATTTACTGTTGCTGTGCTATACTATAGCTGTTTTTCAAACTGTGTTTATTGTGCGTAAGACTTGCATTTACGCTGTAAGTGACTGATTATTGCTGGATTGTGTTTTCTGAAGTTTTACTTTTTCAAGTCATCCTGTATATACCTGTAAATATCTGTAAATAAATTTGTTTATGCGGTCCTCAAATAAAGTCCATTCAATCCGAACCCGCTATGCTAAAAACGTAACAATATTCTCCCAAGATTATATTAATCACAATTATTTCCTAAAATCTTAAATATTTAGTGGAAATTTTTGATATCATAACTTTCATCCTGCTCTATAATACATTTAAAAGCTAAAAACTTATAAAATTTTGTTTCTACATAATTACCTTTTATATCCACAAATTCAGTTGTGTGAATTATGCTATACAAATGACTACTCTGGCTCTTCCATCACCACCTATAATATCTGACAAGAACTTTATCTCCATCTTATACTTGCATACCTTTTACTTTTGATATGTGTTACATGGTTTATAACTATTAATTCCATTAACTTAACTCAGAAAGACTAATACTTTATAGGTTGGAAAATTTTACTTTTGTTTTATTATCATGTCAGATATGTTGTTTTTGGTGTCAAAAATCTGTAGGCAGAAAATAAAAAAGAAAAGAAAAGGAATTTTATTATCTGCAGGAGCATCTCAAAAAATCGGCTTTTAAAAATGTATTGCCATTGCATTTATAAAAGCTCTGATAAAAAAAATAAGTTGAAGACTATATCGAATAAAACCTAGAAAAATGTAATTTTGAGCATGTGATTATATGAATTGATTATATAAATGAAATTTTTTTTAGACAATAAATGCAAGACAAAGGTTTTTTAAAAAAAAATTAATAATGATTTACAATGCTGAAGTTACTAATTCAATGAAACAATTAAAATGAATAAAAATATAATTTAACTTGCACAAGCACATGGTGCTTGGCCGTCCAAGAAATTATGCTCTGGCATGATACATTGAAATATGAATAGTAAATTTCATTTTAACCTCTTTTTTTTTTAAATTATTTTACAGATGATGAGTGTGAAGATGATTATTATCATGATAGTGATGATGAAGATGATGGAAACTATGATAGATCAAAAATTCTCATGGAACTCAATGATTCAAGCGACTGAGATATTTTGCCCGTCTAAAGTCAAGCATATCTGTGTTATATATTGTTATAGTAGTTCATGGAACTATTTTTGTGCTGAAAGATTTTTGTTCAGGAATTATTAAGAAACAAAAAGACTGCATTTGGAATTATCTTGGAAGAATTTTGATATTTACTGTATATAAATGTCATCTTGATATCTATACTTATTAATATTGTAAGGAAATTTTTGCAAGATTTTGCCTATAAAATTTTTCAAAGAATTATTTTAACTTTTATATTAATGCTATTTTCAAGGTAAAGTATTTTCTTTTTTATTTTAGTTATTTAAAATTCAAGACAGTATTGATTGTTGATTTACTAGCTTGCAAAATTTTAGTTGTTATTAATAAATTTAGTTGTTAATCATATTTTATTGAGAACAAAAATAAAAAAAAATGTCCATTTCATATTATTTAAGGATTTTTTTTAATAAAAACATTATATGAAAATATCAATCTTGTTAAATGTATTTATCATCTACTTTTTTGTATGTATTATTCTTTGTACATAATTCATTATTAAAAGATGTTATATTTCATCAGCTGATATTACCTAGCTTAGCATTTCATTATAAAAATATTTTTATCACTATTCCAGATTATATTTCTTTACAGATAAATATTTTTAATGAGTTCCCTCATCCAATGTTATTTTTGCATTTGATGAGCATTTTGCCACTTTGAATCTGTTTTTAATTCTCAAATCTTGCTGTATTAATTTAATGTTTCGGCAACTTTTGAAATTTACAAACATATATATTTATATGTTATGGTTTCATATATGCATTTAATTTAATATTATATTTGTTAATAAAATTTAATTTGCATTTGGTGGACAAATTGCAGTTGTTTGTTATATTTAATTAAATTTTATATGCGAGTAAATTATATTGCAAAATTTTTAAACTATCTCTGTTATTTGTGCAATATGTAAATTATTCTTTATTTCATGTTTCATCAGCAGTCTAATTATTTTGAGATCTGCAAATTGTTTTAAAGTAAGATGAAATTTTTCGAAAATTAAGTTTTAATATAAAATATATATACATATATTTCAATTATTTGCAATAGGCATTTAAAATACAGTAGAAAGGCTTATTTTAAAAATTATTCAGAATGTTTTATAACTTTTATTAATCTTTTTCTCCCACCCTTTAAAAAACTCAAAGAAATTCTTTGAAATGGTGAAAATAAACCACCTACTGGTATTACTTTTTTTAAAAAATCTCATTTTAAAAGGTTTAGAACTTACTTAAATTTTATGTGTATCCTTGCACATGTGTCTTTTTTTTTTTTTAGAACTTTTGCTAAATGTATAAGTATGCTTATAATTTTGTAACATATCTTCTGTACATATCTGTGGATTATGTAAATATTTGTAAATAAACTTTTATTGATGATAATTTTTTAATATATATATAATTGTTGCAACATGGGAAATTTGAAAGTTATGACATACACAATATTATTAAAGCATTCTTACTAATAATTTTGTGTTGATCTATAGAGCAAGTACGATATTCTATCACATACAGTTCTTAAACTTTGGGAATTCTTTTAAATATTATCTCTTTATGATAATTGGATATACTGAAGCAATCTGTTTCTTTTATAAATTGAAGTTTTGCAGCTTCTCAGTAAAGTCATTTAGTTATGACTATAAAATAGCTTTGTACAGACAAAGTTGTGTTTTCAAAGATTGTTATTTCTGCAGAATTTCATATATTGCAAGATACTTTGCAGCATTCCTTTTGGATATTTTTAAGATACAAAACAGCTTTATAAAAATGTGGTGCAATTCCTTTGTACTAATATGGAATATTCTGCCTTTCATTTAAGTGGCAGAATTTATTTATTGATTATTGAAAAAAATTTCAAAGTTGCTTGCATTTTTCTTATGTGATTAGAAATGGAAGTTCTAGGATTATTAGAAAAATTAAATATAAAATAAAAGTAATTTAGATTTTTGGCATTCCTTAAGTGTTAGTTGGAAAAAAATGTATACTCATTAATTGGAGTTGATTATGATTCATTCAAAAGAAGTATAAAGTTTTATAATGAATATTCAATATAAAAAGTAAGTTTTACAAAGTTCACTTTACAAAAACATTTATGAAAATATTAACCATTTGTCTCGTATCTTGTCGTATTATCATTTATGACTGAGCGGATATTTTAATAGTTCTACTATAAATATTATTATTAGTAAAATTTAAAAATTATAAATGAGATTAAGCACAAAATTGTATTTGGATTTTAGAAAATGTTTAGTTGGAGTTTTAAAAGTCATAGATCATGTATTTGTTAAATAAGCAGTAATCATTTGAAAAATCTGAAAATGGTTTTCAAATTATCTTTCAAAAATTTATAACTGTTTCTTAATATGTCTAACGAAAATTATTTATTGACTGTTATGTTTTATTTTATACATTTGCTTAATTTTTATTTAAAAACGTTAATATAGTTATCTACACAGAATTATTCACTGCTATTTTGTATCAAACTACTTTTAAATTATTTAAAATGTGATTTTTCAACATTTTAGAATAATATTTATTCCATCATTTGAATAATATTTAGATTAAACTCATTGATGATTGCAAGATGGTAATTGCTAAGTTTTTAATTTGTGATCTTGTTATTTACATCTTTAATTAAATGTAATCTCGGCATCAAGAAAATATTTGTATTCAAATAAATACTTTTTTAAAAGAAAAATTACTGAAAATAAGGTATTAAATATTAAAATAGAAAGTGATCATTATGAAGAAAATAAATCTCAAAACTGAACTCATGAATGAATAAATTGTGAGTTTAAGAAAATTTATGTGAAGATACGTCGTTCCTTAGTCGTCAAAAAGATTGTTTAAATTGAATGGTATCAATATATAGTGCACATTAAAAATTAAATTCATTTATTTTGAAGTACAAAATGCTTGCCTTAACACACAATGAATACTCACATTTGCTTCCGTATCTGGCTTACTGAGATTGCAGATATTTTTTGGTTGCTTAAAAACGCAATGATAAATTCATGTTCTACTTTACTCATTCTATATAAACAGTCCATACCACTTATCAAATTAGTTACATAAAAATCCACAAAAGACGTTTAGACTATTGTTTGGACAGTAACGGTGCTGATACAAGATGATACTTGTGTACAGGTAGAATGATCGTATCTGAGTAAAAATAATCTTATCCAATGAAAATCGATTTCATTGTTGTAGTGGCGAAATTACTTCTTGATAAGAGAATGTTTTGAGGTAACACAAGTGCACAAGACTTTTTGTTACAATTTCCTGTCAATTAAGCGGGTTAAAGCAAAAAGAAAAAAAAAATTAGATATTTAATTTATAGTGGCCATAATTGATTTCAGACGCAGTTGCCACACTTTTCCTTATTTCATTTTACCCTCCCTTTCTTCAAATAAAACGAATGTTCTTTGTTCATCTGTTCGAGAGGCATGACTGCAGTGTTTCTATGTATGGAAGAGTTTTCCACGTGTTTGATTATCGTGAAATCCAGGGTGGCCTGTCTGAGGAGCCGTTTCAGATATGCCCATCCGATCGGAGTCCCGACATAGCCACCTCGTAAGTGGGGGGTGCGGGTTCACAGATCGAATCTTTCTTGATAACGGTGTTGTAATCCGGGGGAGGGGTGATGATGGCTGCTATCAACTGATGAGTATCGCTACGTCGCTGATTTCGAATCGCTCTCTGTGAAGAACAGAAAAAAAAATGAGTGCATCAAAATGTTAAAGTTTTAAATGTAATAATAACTTAGAATTACATTTTTTAACTTTTAGATTATGAGCTTAGGAAAGCTTCAATAGCCGCCCTGTGGTCGGATTTTGGTAAACAACTAATAAATAATTGGAAAAAGATATCTTTTAAATCCTACATAAGAAGGATGTCAACGGTCTTCCCCAAACGCCAAGTAGCTTCTTTTCTTGTTTTCACTCTTTCTCAATCAAAATATCTCACGTAAGTGTGGAAATTTATAACAATGGTTAAGTATTATAGAAAACTTGGCGATTAAAACCAGAATATGACATTTTAACATAAATATAGGTACTTGCATATTAGACCGTCGATCTTTGTCGCCAATGAATTGCTAAACCACCATTATTTTAAAAACTCTTCACACCTTAACAGTCGTCCTCCATTATGTTGGTTTCGTTGAGTCGACGGTTTAACGCCAATGAGTTACTAAACGTTGGCGTCGATGGTCTAATACGTAAGTACCTGTATATATATATATATATCAAATGCTGTCCTCATATGATCAAGACAAAGCGAGGGCATAATATATAAAGCAATATTAAGTACTTCATTACACACACACACAAAAAGAATCAGTGGAGATCTTCGAAATTCTACCCATAAGCATTTATGTGCAATTGATATCTATTCTGCATAGATTGGCGAACATTTTCAAAAAGTGAATATGCGCCAAGAAAAGTTTCATGATAACTCACTCAGACACCGGCTACAACGAGAAACCCGCGCGTGCTGATTTCAGCAACTTGCTTATAATTCCACTCTTCCAAATTTGTATATACACAACATGTTTACAACTTACTGTAAACGCAATAAAGTTTTGATACTCTGTCAAGTCTTATATTCGGAGTATTAACGAGTCTACCCCCACCCCCATTGCCCCTGAAAGTTTAATTTCGGGAGCAAGTGACTTTTCCTCTCTTTTGCCCATTTTTGGATTCTAATTAATAAAGTTGCATATATAAATATATAATACCGGTTTTTTTTAAATTCTGTTTCTTATTGTGAGGAACTGAATTTTTTTATTAAATTAATAAAAAAAATTTCTTCAATAATTCAATGGAATATTATGTAATAGTAATCCCAAAATGTCCTTAAGCTAAATGATATTATTTTTAATCTTTATATTTTTAATGGACACCTCTCAATCCATTGAATGAGTATGAATGAGTCATTGGTTTAATTTCAGTTCAGTTAGTCTGCAGGAGAGATGGCAGAAAATTACATTGACAATGCATAACACGTCATAGAACGTGAAATCTTACGAGTTACATGTCTGTCTATGATGCTAAAATCAAGTTACGCATTGAAAGTTTTAATTGAAATGTTCATAATCTAATCCTACTGAAAGAGCCTTTTGAAAATCACATAGTTAAAAACAAGTAATGTAAAATAAAATTTTAAAATCAATTCCTATTCAAATCACAAAGAAAATTGTTATATTAGTTACTTTTTATTAAATAATTACTATTGTTTTTGCGTTCCGTTTTACAGTGGAAGAAGGGATACTGCAGCGTCTGAGGGTATGGACCCCTGAGCATCCGAATCTGAGAAATCTGACTTGTAATTCCCATACGTTACAAACCCTTCTTTACGGAGCGGACTTCATTCAAGCATTTCATTCGTTCATCTACAGATCACAATTTAGATCTGGAACAGAGAGTGATCACCTCTGAACTGTACCTCCTGTGGTATTACTCTCGGCGTGGAGGACGTTGTGACCACGGCAGATTTAGCGTCCACTACGCGCACACTCACATACACAGTCTTCGGCTGGTGGATTCGGGCTCACAGAAGAAGGGATGCGAATCCAACGTCCTACCAACCAGGATATCCTGGCCTAATAATTACACTTACTATAAATAATTAATCAAAAAGTTATACTAGTGTTGAATTTTCAACGGCAATTGAGGATTCACCGCCAATTAAGGCAACGCAAAATGCATGTTCTACGTCAGTTGGAGGTAACAAAATAGAGATGAGATATTTTTAATTTTCTTTGTTTAGTATTATTTTAAATCAAAAGAATTTCAAAATGAATCTGAAAAATCGATTCATTAACAATGCTTAGTTTTAAATGCAGCAAACATAAAGAAAATAAACAAAATCGTTTGAAATAATCGGCCGAAAACATGTTAAGCCTAGCTTCATTGGTGTGTGTGGGGGGTGTAGACAAACTGAATTATTTACTTATTTGGAGATGGGGAAATGAAGAGTTTTGGCGAGAAATTTAGTTTTCAATTAATTAATAAGAATTAAT
>JAOUZG010047888.1:2660062-2676361 GCA_026289955.1 Argiope argentata
TTGTAGAATGGTGTATATGCTGATTTAAATAACACACACCACCACATATTGTATGGCTGCTGGTTTACCCTCGAGAAACACCAGGGCACCACTTCCATGCCAGCAGAACATGCTCCATATCATGATATTCCCTCCAGACCCTTGCAAAGTGCGAGTAAGAAAAGATGGATTCGTGGCTTCTTGGGATTCTCGCCAAATTCGACGTCTTCCGTTCAGTTCAAAATAGGGTGTAGAGTGATTCATCCGACTACATGACCCGTTTTCAATCCTCAGATGCACAGTGTCTTCTTTCGCGACACCTCTGCAAACGTATTTTTGCATGTCGGGCAAAAATGAGTGGTTTTCTCACATGCCCTAGACTATGCATTTCTATCCTCTGTAATTCTCTGAGCATGGTTCGAGCTGAAATTTGTTGGGAAGAGCCTTGTGTGACAATTTTTGTCAGTTGAATTACAGTAGAGTCTCTGTTCTGCCGTACAATTCGTCGGAGACGCCGCCGATCAAGCTGTTGGAAAACTCTGCTCAAACCGCATTTAAGTCTTCTAGATAAGGACTGTGGGTTCTGATTTCAACTTCTTAAAACCTTTGATATGGCTGCTTTTGAGAACTAAGAGAGATCTGCCGTCTTCGAAATCGAGGCACCTGCTAAATGGGCGCCCATCTTTTCAACCCTTTTTCAAATGGTGAAAGATCTGTTGCTTTTTCCATTTTACTTCATTCATCCCGAAAAGGACTCTTATACCTTGCTTATACTAGCATTCTAACGCACGTCATAAAAAATCTGCATACTTTATCCCTAGCACGCATTCAAATGTAAATCTCAAAGGTTTCTAATTCATTGGCCCTTGAGTGTAGTAAAGGAGAATATGCGTGTGTTGCTCTCTACTGGCCCTGCTATTTGATTAAGAGATACTAAAATTGATGCCTATATAATTTACAGGGTAGAAATATGCAAATCGAAACAATTTCTAGAAATTTGAATAAGATTTTTAATTAAAAATTAAAATGAATGTTGGCATTTTTTCGAGATAAGTTTCAAAAATATCATTGTAAAAATAGTTTCTACTTCGTTTCAAACTTTAAAAAATTATTTTTTAAATAATGCTGAATTTAATAATGCAGGTTTATATTACGTTTTGGTAGTTAATTTTTTTTTAAACGTAATTTCTTATTGAAGCCTTCGTCAACTATTTACTCACTCTATTTTCTTCCCTTTAAAGATGTAATATTCTGATTAAAACCTGTATAATTTACAAGGCGAATTAAAAATGAAGGTACAATATTGCAAAAGGTTGCAGAAAATCGATCCGTACATTTACATTTTTAATAGCGTTACGATATTATTGGATTCTTCTCCATAAGAAAGATTTACGATGGACACAGCGAATGTAAGCCAGTTAAACAACACAGCTTTAATGTCTGATCATTTGACGAAATCACAGTCATAAACTTATATAAAACGATTTAAATAGAATTAAATGTAACCAATATCTACGGTGAGTCAGCCTATCGCCTATGGTTATCCGTTATAACATAACATTGCTTTTATATATTGCTAACAATACATTATGTTACGATGTTCGAATTAAGGGCAAATATCTCTGTAAAATGCCAATAGATGGCGCATCAAGGAGTGTAAATAGTAGAGTTTTTTTTGTAAATAAATGTGTGTGTGTAATGTATAAATGTGTGTTTTGTAAAAAATGGTCAGAAGTGGGATATATATATGTGTGTGTGAATCACGTGTCGATGTGAAGAGAATTTTATTTGTGCGGGTTAGGAAGTTTGCGAATCGTGAATGGGCGTCCTTGAAGTTTCGGTGCTTAGGCGGGACGGGTGAGTAATGTTGCTTTCGCTTCGTAGTTTCGTTAGTGTTGCATGTGAAAGGCTAATCTTTAAACTGTTTCTATTGTGACTTATGTGATTTTGTACTGTCTATGTGGTGATTTGATTATATTGTGTTGATTATTTTATACATTTAGTGCTTGAATTGGTTATTTTGTTTGACTTAGGTTTGCAAATTTAATGTAAAAATGAGTGTTAAATCGTTAAAAAAGGACGAGTTATTACTCTTAGCTGAGGAATTGGGATTAACTGTTCCTAGTGCAGCGAAAATTATCGATTTAAAAACTTTAATTGAGAGTTCAAAAGTTCACGATAGTGATCCTGAATTTGTGCAAAGTGTTATAGAGAATATACTAGAGGAGAGAAAATCAAAAATTGATCGAGAAAAATCGGAAAATGAAATGAAATGTAATTTAGAGAAAATAAAACTATCTCAGTTAGAGGCGGAATTAGCGTTAGCCAATGGTAGGAAAGAGCTCCCTCAAAATGTAGATCCAGACACCTCAAATTTGAATATTGAAAATTTGATTAAAAGCGTTAAAATATTAACGATTGCAGTGCCCACCAAAGCTGAATCCTTTAATTTGTTTTTTCAATCGTTAGAGTTTGGAAAATGCCGCGCACAGAGGAAATAATGGTGACACACACACATCCTTCTTTTCTTTCTTTTTTTTCTTCCTTGCCCAGACTTTATTTTGAGAAGGCATAAATTAATTATCCATACAGACTAATAATAAAAGCAACTATTTTCTTTCTTTTTTAAACATCCCGTTATCTGTAAATGAAAATCAATTGACTTCGCGTATTTCTTTTTAAACAAATCATAATTTATTACTTCCTGCTATCTCACTCAGTTGGTGTGGGGGAAGGAAATGAAGATTTTTGGCGGGAAAGTAAGAAAAGTGTCGTTTTAACCATTTTCCAAGCAGTTTTTTTCATTTTTTCTCCCCATAAGAACCATCCTCGTGTCTTAACGAAAATATTTTTTAAAAATTTTGCCGAATCGGTCAAGCCGTTCTCCAGTTTTGCGCTTAGCAACGCATTTCGAGTTGCATTTTTATTAATATAGATATGTGCGACGAAGAGCTGGGTGATTATGAGAAATTGAAAACATTAGTTTTAAGAGAATTTTAGCCAACACCACAAGAATGTTTGAATAATTTCCTTGCGCTCAAAAGTTATGTAGTGAAACATATGTTCAACTTGCGTCGAGAATGAGTGCTTCATTTGAGTACTACTGTCGATTACGTAAGATGAACGATTTTAAATCTTTATGTAAATTAATTGTATCGGATAAAATTCGCGATAATCTCGACCGGGATCTATTGAGTCACATAGCGAAACAGGGAGAAACATGGTTCGAACCACAAACTTTAGGTCGTGAGTGCGATATTTATTTATCATCAAAAGGTAAACAGAAACCAGAATCAACCTTTGCAAAATCACTTACAGTTAATGATGCTAGAACAAGGGAGGGAAATTATGTAAATAGATATCGTAATTATAATTCCCAAAGTATTTCAAACGTGTATGTATCCAGAGTAAAAAATTACAAATGTAAATTATGTAAAAATAATGAAAAGCATGAGTTACGTTTTTGTCCTAGCTTCAAAGAGTTGTCTGTATATGAGAGTGTTGAATATATAAATTTTAAGGCGCATGAAGTTCGCGTATTATGCGACTCGGGTTCTCAATCTAACTTAATTACTAAAGAATGCTCTCAGCGATTGCAACTGAAAAGTGAAAAAATAAATTTGTTGATTTCTTGTGTGAAAAATTCTTTTATGACAGTCGATGAGAGCGTCACGGCAACATTGTGTGATAAAGAGAACAACTTAGTAAGAGAATTATTTTTTCTAGTTGTGAGAAAAATTACAGATTTAGTGCCGAGTAAATTTCTTGATATAAGCGTACATATTCCCCAGAATGTACCACTGGCAGACTTCAATTTTAATGTACCGGGCAAAATTGATATTATTCTTGGAGCCCCAATTTTTTACGACCTGCTGAGACACGGCCGAATACAAGGTAAAAATTCACAAATGTTTTTTTTTTCTTTTTTCAAAATACGGTGTTTGGGTACATTGCGTGTAGTGAGGTGGAGCAAAATAGTGGGGATAAAGTTCATTGTGGATTTATTTTGGATGATGATTTAAATCATAATTTAAAACAACTGTGGGATCTTGAGGCTTTAGGTATTAAAGAAAAGGAAGGGTTAAATGTAGTTGATAAAGCATTGATTGGTAAATTTGAACGAAATTTGAAATTCGTTAATAGAAGAAACGAGACTGAATTAACAAGGAAGATTGATTTTTCTGAATTGAAAAATAATTATGGTTTAGCTAAAAAATGGTTTGATGAGTTAGAAACGGTTTTTAATAAAAATGATTGGGTTGCTAATGAATATAAAGAAATAATAAATGATCAAAAAAGAAACGGAATTATCGAAGAATGTGACAGAGATGACTATGAGTATTTTATGCCACACAGAGCAGTTGTTAGGCAGGATAAAGAAATAACCAAAGTTCGAATAGTTTTTAATTGTAGCTCAAATTCTAAGGGTAATCTTTCTTTGAATGATTGTTTGGAAACTGGTCCGAACTTAAATCTGAATATTTTGGATATTGTTCTAAATTTTCGTAAGTACAAAATAGCATTTAATGCAGACATTGAGAAGTTTTTTTTAATAATAGGGATTTCTGAAAAGGATAGAAGGTTTTTAAAATTTCTTTGGTCTTCAGATAACATTAATGAGGAATATAAGATTATGCAAATGAAAAGACTACCATTTGGTTGCAATAGTAGTCCCTTTATTCTATGTGCCACGATAAAACATCATATTAAAAAATATGAGAATGCAAACCTGGGTCATTTCAAATGCTAAATTCAGCACTTTATGTAGACGATTTATATTTTGGAGAAAATATTGTAAGTGAAGCATTTCAGTTGTCGTCAGATGATGTATCAATATTAAAGAGTGGTGGATTCAATTTAAGGAAACTGAAGTCTAATAGTAGAGATCTGGAAAAATTGTGGAAGGAGAATGAACTTAGCAGTTGTAATAGCGGTAGTGAAATGGATGGAACTCAGGATTTGAAAGTTCTAGGTTTAAACTGGAATCCTGAGAAGGATGAGTTGTCTTTGATTGTAAAAGGTTTGTTGAGAACTTGGGAAGGTTTAAGAAATAGTAAACGGTGCGTTTTACAATCAGCAGCCAGGATTTTTGATCCCATTGATTTAATTGCCCCATTTATTGTACGGATTAAGATATTATTACAAGAAATATGTGAAAGAGCATGTGAGCTATTACCTGATGACTTAAGGTTAAAATGGATTGCGTGGTGCAGTGAAATTGGAAAATTAAACGACGTCACAAATCCGAGATGTTGTTTATTGAATTGTGATAATGAGAGTGTGGAGATTCATGTTTTTTGTGACGCATCATTAAGTGCTTACGGAGCAGTTGTTTATGTTAGATATTTTGATAGTAGTGGAAATTATAGAGTGTCTTTTGTAATGTCTAAGAGTAGAGTGGCACCGGTTAAGAAATTGACCCTACCGAGGTTGGAACTAATGGCCCTCCTAATAGGAGCTAGAGTTGGAAATTACGTTGCAAATATTTTTAAAGACAAAATGGGAAGGTTAGTGTTCTGCAGTGATTCGTTAATTGCATTATATTGGGTTAAAGGGAGTGCAAAAAGGTGGAAACAGTTTGTTGCTAATAGAGTTGTAGATATTCAGGAGAGATCGAGTCCGAGTGATTGGTATTATTGTCCAACTGAAGATAATCCTGCAGATTTACTCACGAGAGGGATTGCAGCCGAGAGTTTTGTATTTAATGAAAAATGGTGGTTAGGTCCAATTTGGCTTCGGAAAAATAGGGAATATTGGCCTGAGCAGTTAATCAGAGAGTCACCCAAGTTAGACTTGGCAGAATTTACGAATGAACAAAAGCAAGATCCTGTCCAAAGTTTTGTTGCTAAATTGGAGTTAGTCGAGCAGCTTTGAAATAAGTTTTTAGTTTGGAGTAAGTTGCAAAGAGTGGTTGCGTGGTGTTTGAGATTTATTAGAGTATATTTTAAAGGGGATAGGAACATTACATCCTATTTACGGACAAAGGAATTAAGAGTCTCAAGATATTATTGTTAAACTAGTGCAAGGATCTGTATATAACAACGAAATAGTGACTTTAGAGAAAGGAAAAAGGCTAGAGAAAAGTAATCTAATTTCTCTGAATCCATTTGTAGATGATAGAGGTTTATTACGCGTTGGTGGACGGCTCAAAAACGCCAAGTTGCTGTACACTACGAAACACCAATTAATACTGCCAAAAAACCATTCAGTTACAAAATTACTGATAAGATTCTATCATGCGATATATTTACATGGAGGAGTACAATTGATAAATTCAGCGACGAAACAAATATATTGGATTACAGAAGCAAAATCTGCAATTAGAAGAGAGTTAAGAAATTGTACTACATGTGCCAGATTTCGATCTGAGTTTTCGATGCAAATAATGTCGGATTTACCTTCTGCCACAGTGAATCCTGGAAGAGCGTTTCTTAAATGTGGTATGGATTTCGCAGGACCCTTCTATATCAGTCCTCGTCGTGCTAGAGGAGTTAAACCGTCAAAGATGTATGTGTGCTTATTTGTTTGTTTCACAACAAAGGCAGCTCACCTAGAACTGGTCAGGGATCTTAGTGCATGTGTGTGTATTGCTGCATTAAAACGGTTCATAGCATGGCGTGGAAAACCAGCAGAAATTTTTAGTGACTGCGGTACGAACTTCGTCGGTACAAAAAACTACCTAAAGACCTGTGAGAAAGAGGCCATTGGTTGTTACCTTACCAATGAAGGTATCAAATGGACTATGAACGTTCCGTCTGCCCCTCATTTTGGAGGTTTGTGGGAGGCAGCTGTAAAATCGATGAAATTCCACATGAGGCGTGTTATCGGTTCACAGATCCTATCACAAGAAGAGTTTTCAACAGTTTTGGCGGAAATTGAAACAATATTGAATTCCCGTCCATTGGTTGCTTCTTCTGAGGACCCTAATGATTTTTCCGTAATCACCCCAGGCCATTTCCTTATCGGATCAGAGTTGAAATGAGTACCTGAGCCTGACTTCACGAGCGAGAAAATCCCCATCCGTGAACGATGGAAACTGTGCAGATTTCTCAATCCTTTTGAAAATCATGGTCAAAGGACTACCTGACCCAGTTGCAAGTGCAGAATAAGTGGAAAGTTCCGATAAAGGATTTAATGGTAATTTAGTATTGATCAAGGAAGATAATCTCCCGCCACTGAAGTGGAAAATGGCGAGAGTGATCCACACCTTTGAAGGATCTGACGGTAGAGTCAGAGCAGTGTCTCTAAAAACTATTGCAGGAGAAATTAAGAGACCGATTCATAAATTGGTTAGACTTCCTGTGGACGATAATTGACATTTGTTTTTTATTATCTTTTTATTTTCTTTTTAGTAATGCAAAATACTTTTGTGCTTTGGATTTCTTTAATTTGATATTGTATGTACAGTTCTGTGTAATTATCTTTTTACCTGTATTGATGACGAAGTCATGGGGCCCCAGTATGTTACGACGTTCGAATTGTGGACGAATATCGCTGTAAAATGCCAATAGATGGCGCTTCAAGGAGTGTAAATAGAAGAGTTTTTTTTTCTTTGTAAATAAATGTGTGTGTATTGTGAAAATGGCGGTCTCGTCATTATGCCGGAATTCTTTGTGTTTCCAAACCACCTAATTCGCTTTGAGGTTAACACATTATGTAAATATTTAACAAACTTATTTGTTCATTAGCTATCAAGTCATAATAAAAATTAATGTAAACAAAGATTAAAATTAAACCTGCTATGCATATTTCAATGTATCATGTCAGAACATCATTTCTTGAACGGCCAAGCACCACGTGCTCGTGCAATTTAAATTATATTTTTATTCATTTTAATTCTTTCATTGAATGAGTCTCTTTAGTATGGCAAACAATCTTTATTGTTAAAAAAATATCACTTTTCTAATTTATTTTATTTCATATATTCACGCACTCAAAATGACATTTTTCTAGGTTTTATTTGCTGTAGATATTGATTTTTTAAAGTCAAAGCTTTTGTAAATGCAATGGGAACGCGTCATTAAAAGTTGATTTTTTTTAAGATGCTCATGCAAATAATAAAATTTTTATTTTTCGTCTACGGATTGAAATTTTATTTTTAGCCCTACGAATTTTTGTTGACGCCAAAAACGTCATCCCAAAAGCAACATCATGTTCTGACATGATAAAAAAAAATAGCAATTGTATTAATAAATGTGTCTAAATTTTCCTTATCAAAATATTTTATGGGTTTCACAAAATTAATGTTCTGACAAGATGAAATTTTTTTAAAAAGTTTGTAAATGAAATAAAAATAACTTAGCAATAAAATTACGTCCGGCCATGGCGGATGACAGTTACTGTGAGGTGAATTTCGTTAGTTTGGCAATTGAATGAATAGGGTGACTCCTCGGTCCTTGTCTTCTCTAAACTGCCTCATCACGTCATACGACATATTTCATGTATTTCACATGGTGATTCTTTGATGATATTGTACGGTGAATCGTTTCGAGCCAAAATTTGCTAAACTGTATTTAGACATTTATTATGAAATATTTTTATTTTCATCGACGTAGTTTTTATCATGTCAGAACATGATATTGTTTTTGAGATGAAATTTTTGGCGCCAGCAAAAATTCGTTGGCAAAAAATAAAAATTTTAGTCCTTAGGCGAAAAATAAAAATTTTATTATCTGCGTGAGCATCTCAAAAATTAAGCTTTTAATAACGTGTTTCCATTGCATTTACAAAAGCTTTGACTTTAAAAAATCAATATCTACAGCAAATAAAACAAAAAAAAATGTCATTTTGAGTGCGTGAATATATAAAATGAAATAAATTAGAAAAGTGATATTTTTTTAACAATAAAGATTGTTTGCCATACTAAAGAGACTCATTCAATGAAAGAATTAAAATGAATAAAAATATAATTTAAATTGCACGAGCACGTGATGCTTGGCCGTTCAAGAAATGATGTTCTGACACATTACATTGAGATATGCATAGCAGATTTCATTTTAACCTTTTTTTGTTGATAAAGATGAAATTCAGGAATCAATTCTTACATTCTTTCTAATACGCTAGAGTTTTGAAGTTTTCAACAGCAGACGTTCTTAATGTACCATTTGATTAGTTTCAAAACTTAATTTTCAATTAATTGTTTGATTAAATAAACTTTTTACTTCGTATTAGGAGGTGCTAACTCGCAGAAGATTCAATAAGGAATTAATTTCATGGTTTTATGACATTTATAGCAAAGTAGATAAAAGTAGGCTACAAAGTCAAAAGCAAATAAATTAAAAGAATTTTTACTTTTAAATCAACTGACAAACGATTAGTTTTTTTTTTTAATATTATGCTAAAGATATTGGAATATTTTTAATAATGACGATTAGGAAAAACAATATTGTATTACACAAGGCAAAGTACTTTTAACTTGACCTTCTGTGCGACATTCTTAAATCAAGAGAATAATTCGTTATTTTTTTTAATTAAAAGGAGGATATTTAATTGTCACGTCTTTCCAGCATTATATCTGTATAAATTATAACCACTCCCCGTCTTTATTCTTTTTTTGATTATCATAAAAAAAAACGTCTGCGAAATCCCTCCTGAAGATAAATATAGAGATTTAAAGGTTAATGCCGTACATAATAAATAATACGGTCAGATCAATACAAAGGATGATAACAATATATCTGGAGTTTCTGAATATTTTTTCTGAATTTTCCAATTTCCATTTCAAAAGTTCAATAAATATAGAAAAAAAGAATCATTTTTTTCTCATTAGTTTAAATGGTCGGTTTCATTCCATAATTCTTTCAAACAATACCATTAAAAATAACGAAGATCAGCAGTTAAGAATGTTGGTTTATTTCAGCTTACTCCATTCAAAGAATTGTTAAGTTCCATTCGAAAAACTTTATGAGAAATGAGGTTGCTTTGAATTTTTCGTTCTTCTATGGCCTGGAAGTGTGGTTTTGCCTCCGGGCTGGTGGATGGAAGCAAAACCAATTGGTGGACCAGCTGGCCAATGGGCTGGTGGTATGGAGCAGGTGGGCTTCAGGTTCGAGACCCGATTCCACCAAAGGACCGTCGTGCGAGGGGGTCTGATGCGCGTTAAATTTGCCGGGGTACATTGCGCTCCCGCCAGTGTAGTGTGGAAGTTTGGAGAGAGAGTTTTAGCTCAGCTGTCGTCTTCGTCATCTGACCCGCGTTAATTATAAAACAACGAATTAAATATACAAAATATGTTGTTTCTAAATCAATTTTTAAAACCTATTGATCTCGACCCCAAGATTGATCAAGATAAATATCACTAGGATTTCAAAAACTTTCCTAGATTCTCTTCCGATTATTTTCATTTTTTTAAAATCATTAGTTTGTAAAAGAAAATAATAGTTAAATTATATGCCAAAAATTTGCGAAATACTTACATTAATTTAATTTCTTTTTATTTAGTACTAATTTTTATTCTATTTGCACAACAATTGCGTATCGTTTGATCTCTGTTTTCGAAAACAAAATCTTAGGTTCAAAAATAATTTTCACCAAAATGTTTTTTCATAGTGTCAAGTTTAATATCTTCTTACTCATGTGGCGTGAAAATATGCATACTTGATTCAGCTTAATTGTCACTCGTCTCCCCTAAATCGAAATACAAAATATGAAGGCCTCAAAATAGCATTTTTATTGAATTCTAAATACTCTTGATAAATTTATCAAAATTATTTATTTTCAAATTCTACAATCAGCAAGATTATTCTGTTGAATAAAGACATAAAAATCTTTTTTGCTAGAAAGGAGATAGACGACGTAAATGGTTTTGAGAACTTTACTCTTGCATCTATCAGGTTATGATTTAAAAGATAAGCACCTATCTAATTATTATAGGAAACATAAAAAAAAGGTAGTTTACTTTGTTCATTATGTTTATAAAATTTGAAATAAGTAGCATTCCTCACATATACTGAAAAGTTATAAACATTTTATGTGATATCGAAACAGATAAAAAGAAGAAGAAGAAATCGACATTTGTATTTTCTCAAGAAGCATCCACTAGCATGTCCTTGGTTTGACTCTTATGTTTTGTCGGTTTATACACTTGAAAAGCTAAATAAAATCTCAATTTAAGTACTTCTTCATACTTGTCAAACTATATGCTTTTCCAGCCGCTGTATCAACCACTTTAACTGAGGTAATTCCTCTTCATTTCACCTGTCAGTCGTTCCTTTTGAAAGCTTTCTTTCGCTCTATAAATTTTTAAATTCACAAAATCAGAAAACAATAATTTTTTACTCACTTTTATCCCAAGTGTGTCTTACTTGCATATCACGACGACTAAGTTTTTATTTTCCATACACAAAGTAACTCAAAAAGGAAAGTATTTGAAATCAAATTTTAAATCAAATCCCTTTCTGAGATTATACAAAGATACGGATGAATGTACTTTTACATATTTATAAATATAATGATTAACCTCATAAAACGTCCTCATGTAATCTCTAATTTGTCTCACAGAACGCCTGGCGTGAAGTTGAAGTACAATAATTAAGACATTGACTTTGTCGTGAATTTAGCATTTTTACTTAGATCCTTGAAGACTATTCAGTGGCATGCGGTTAATAATATTCGAAAATTAAATCTGTATTTTAGTTGCGTTTTTTCGAACCGATTGAAAACAAGATTTGACACACAGCTAAATTCGCAGTCACAAAATCACATACGGAATTTCATGTTTTGAAATTATTGTTTTTTCAGCTATCGTATTTACATGTTTCTAAAAGTTTAGATCGACAAACGACGACCCCTTTTTAGATTCGGCTACAAATTACACATATATCTATCCTATAAAAATTGAATCTGGGTGCAGAATGTTACAATCTAATTCACTACTTTTTGTATTTATCATGCTAATTTAAGTACGAACAGATGGACAGGTAAGCTTTTGAATGAAATTTGTTCAAAATTTGATAGAAATCTTCAAATTTGGTGTAATGTCTGTATACCAAATTCCATCCATCTAGCTCAAAGTATTTTAGAGTTATCCCTAACAGACAGATAGGTGGGGATTTCCAAAGATCTATTTTTCGGATTTAGGGAAATATAAAACGTGGAGATTCGTAACGAAATCTCGAATTCAATTTTTTTTAACAATTATTATACTTTCTCTACACTACATATACGAGAAAAGTTAAAAGTCAATGACTGAAATAAATTAAATTTGGCATGTGATGTTATAATTATAATTGAAGATTGTTAAATTTCGATTTTTGTAGATTGAAAAATAGGTTTAAAATACATATATAGTTTTTGTGCACTTGTTAAATCATTGTAAGTGATTAGTCGCCACAGATTCCCAGACTAGAAGTAGGGACAAATCTAGATTCATTCCAAAAGTCAGTGTTCCGCAATTACTGATTGACAGCAGCATACAATTATACTGAAGTGCCGGTTTTCAATATACACTGAGAAGCACACTCACATTTGTTAATCTATTAACATGGTTAATAGGTTACCTTATTATCATGTAAGAACAGGATATTGTTTTTGGGATGTGGTTTTTGGCGTCAAGAAAAGACCGCAGGCGAAAAATAAAAATTTTATTATCTGCACGAACGTCTCAAAAAATCAGCTTTTAATAAAGTGTTGCCATCGCATTTAGAAAAGCTCCGATTTTAAAAAAATAAGTTAATGACTGCAACAAATAAAACCTAGAAAGATGTCATTTTGGGCACGTGATTATATGAAATGAAATAAACAGGAGAAGTGATATTTTGTAAACAATAAATGCAGGACAAAGTTTTTTGGATCGTTTGCAATACTAAAGTGACTCATTCAATGAAACAATTAAAAGGAATAAAAAATATAATTTAACTTGCACGTGGTGCTTGTCTGTTCAAAACATTATGTTCTGACAAGACACATTGAAATATCCGTAGCAGATTTCATTAAAAAGAATTTTATATTCGACTCTTTTTTTTTCACATTGAAAATCCTATTCATCCTATTAACATTTTAGAGCAAACGTCTGAAAATTCTTTTGTGTTCGTAGCTTTGCCCAGGGCCCATAATTTTATGAGAGGAAATAATACAATTATTAGAGATTATTCAAGAAAATTTAGGAAAGCCCCTTCCTGCCGGTTTTATTTATTTTCACTACGAATAGATCACCTTTGTGGCCCACAACAAATATCTTTTTGGAGGAATTAATTGATTGCGGAAGGACAATTTTAGAGAAGCAACTCAAGGCACCAGAAACAAAATCACAACTTTACCATTTTACTTAATTTTTTAAAAATATTAACGTTGAAACTTTAAAAAAAAAAAACCTACGTTTCTATTAAAATTAGATTAGTGCATTTTGCTTATTTGCAATGCACTTAGATTAGAACTTTAGTGTTATCCCTTGTTGCATCCAAATAGAGACGCGATGTATCTGCTGAAATTTTAATTTCCAGATTTTTATGAATTGCAATAATTTTAGGCCCGCTTTAATGGTTCAAAGGTGCCTCTTAAGAATTTTAAAAAGTAAACTGATCCTAAATAAAAAACTGAAATATTTCTTGTGAAGTACATTTTCGAGTATCCGGAATAAAGTGATGGAGGGCAGATGGCAAAGAGAGAGAACAGGATAGGCCAGAGTTCTCCGAACTCATTTCTTGGACCACCAACGCCAGGAGGCTAAAATTTTATTCAAGAACTCACTGTTGTAATACATATTTTCTCACTTCTTATTGAGTACTCAGACCTTCTCTTATCTCAAGCCACGTAGAATATAAGCACTGGAAGCGCGTCTTCCCCGTGATCTGGTAGTCCCGGGTTCGAGTCCCGGCCAGAGCATGGTCGTTCTTCTGTGTACTATCTGTGAGGTGTGAAAATGTGAACCCATGTAAAAAGGGACAGTGCAAGCGAATGTGATAAGTGTATGTCATCTTCATATGAGCTAGAAATCAGACTGCTACCCTCGGACGCTCAGGGATCCATACCCTCAGAAGCTACAGCACCCCTACTTTCCGTTGTAAAGCGAACTCGATATCATTATCATCATCATTGAAATAGAAATCTATGTACTGAGAATTTATACATGTTTATATATACACTGCACATTTCAAGAATGAATTAAAGGTAAAATAAGTTAAAGGATATAAAATGTTAACATTTTAAGATAAATTCCGTAACCTTCACTATGATTCACTTAAATTGTTCTTGGAGTATGCTTAATTAAACATTAAGCATACTCCAAGAACAATTTATGAATACCGTTCACACTGTGCCGTTATAATCAGGAACGGCAGCAATGAGGACCGATGACTCAACACTGATTAAACAAGGAACAAAGAGCCAAATTCTATTCTTTTCCTGTCACAACTTGTATTTCACCCAAGATGCCCACTTTCAATTCCTTGGCAATGCTGCCAATGTAACGGCTTGCCTTCCTCATTTAATTATGCTTAAAGGAAACTAAGCCGGATTGTCCGAAAGCTGGACAGTCGCGAACAGGATATTCGGAGGTGTACTGTGTTTACATAACAAATAACTTAGAATGGCAACAACATTTTTTTTAAAGGCATTATAAATTTATTAGTAATATTTCGCAAAAACAGGTTAGTATCAAATTTGTCATTGGACATATTACACCGTTAAATTACGAAGTCATTAAAAAGGACTAAAAATTCGAGAAGAGCTCCTTTCTTTAAAAAAAAAAATCCCTGATTGAATTTTTAGAGAGAGGGAAAAGCACTTTTCAACTCATGTCTTGATTGGAGGCATTTTTCCGAATGATAACAAATCCCAAGATTAGATTACTATTATATTTTATTTTTCGAAAGAACAACTGAAAATATAATCAAACTGCTGATGATTATGAAACAGTCACTGAAAAAAAAGTTAAACACTTGTTAAGGAAACAGATAATGGACAAAAACAATACAATCAGAACTTAAATCCCTCAAAGATAAACAAAGCTGTTGACATCTTTACACTTACATGCTGGCATTTAACATTTTTTTAAAATGCACCTCAAAGTTTTAAAAATATAGTTATTTTTAGCCATGTTTTTCCGTGTCAGTCTTCTTTTGCCCTCATTTCACCTCGGTTTTTACTGATTGCATTAAAAAAAAGTACTTGGGCTTTTTCGAATGCAAAAAAGAAAAATATATGCAAAGTAATGCATTTACAACGGTAAGCCATTATCACAGTGAGCTAAAGGAATGAAATTTATTTTACAGTCAATACATCCCAAAAGTATATCAGTACCATATTTTTAATAAAATCCATGGACGGAAAAAATTAATTTCCCTAAACACATACTTAATTTTCCTTATTACTTATTACTTAGTAAAGCTAACCAAAGAAGTCTATTTTTTTCACAAATTATTTTCCACTCTGCGGGTCACTACGGACATTTTGTAAAAATATTGTACAATTTTTTACATTCTCGTGTATGAAGTGTAGGAGAAATATTGTAATTAAAAATTCGAACGATTAATGATTCTCAGAGTTTTAGACCTCCTCGAGATCAAAAACCAATTTTTTGCACTATATCTGTCCATCCGTCTGTAACCAAGATAGATAAAAAAAAATGCTTTGAAATAGACTCATAAAATTTAGTATAGAATCTTTACTCTAAATTTTTATATTTTATCCAAATTTTAAGCAAACTCTGTCAGAGGACGTCTGTCTGTCCGCCTGTATTAAAATAAATTAACACGATAACTACAGAGAGAAGAGGGTCAGATGGATAAAATTCGGTAATAAGATTTAACACCTGTACTGTAAACATCAAATTTTGAACCAAATCCAACAAGGGACTGTCTGTCTGTCGGTCTCTATTTTTAAAAATAAAACGATGACATTGAATGGCAGAACTCAAAATTGATTTGCCGATATCGAATTTGGGTTTAGAATGTAATTTTGTGAATCAATTGCATGTTGTGTGTGTGGGGGGGGGGATTTTGTTTTCAATCAATTCTGGAAATCGCGTGTAAAATAAAAATTCATTTTTTGGAACTATTAACACTTTTTCAGGAATTAATCGCTAAAAAACCTCATCAAGGATCAGATATAGATTCAATAAAAATATTAAATTCACAACTTAGAGATGGAAATACCAAGCAATTCGTTCTCCGGGACAATGCCTTTGTTGGAGAGAGCATGGGAGTAAGTTTTGGGGAGACCACTTTGAATGATTAATTACTAAATTTATTTTATCTACATGTCGTCACTCATTTTGAAGAGAAACTTTATCTTTTTAGTTACTGCATTTATTTATTGTAATATTTTTATATTGCAATACATGTACTAAATAAGGGGAAAGTTCTAAATATCTACAGTATTCAG
>JAOUZG010047888.1:2686361-2712588 GCA_026289955.1 Argiope argentata
GTATAGGCCTAAGTGTATAGGCCTTGTATAGGCCTAAGTGTATAGGCCTTTGTAAGTATAGGCCTAAGTGCAATATTTAGTCAGATAAAAGCTCATCCCATTTCTAAGGGGACAAGGAACACCTTATACACTTCATTTTAAGAACCCCCTTTTTTTACTTGTTTGTAAAAATAGGACCAACTCCTTACATTATAATGCATATGCGTGAAGCAGAGGGTGTGAGGTAAATTAAGTCTAGATCTTTATCCAGCCACACTTAGCAATATATATATATATATATATAAAACACATTAAAAGCATTTAATTTCACACTGTATTATCTATATATTAAAAATCATCTTGGGGGTTCTGCGAACTTTTAAAAAAACTATTATTATGGAACGCTTCAGAGGGTGAACGCACCTATAAACATGTGAAGTAATTAACTAGTGTAACTAAGCTCACTGTCCCACTATCATAAACTTTACTTCTTAATTTGGTTTAACATATATCAACCAATTTAATATAATTTTCTTAAACATTTTCGATATATCAATATATAGATTTCATTCAATAAATTAAAGTCTAAATTTATCTAAAATTTCCCCCGCAAAATATTTCTAAAAATATTAATAAATATAATTATAATTTTATCCATTTTTAGTTTAAAGTACGGAAAAAAACATTTTCTTCTACTTTTTTACAATTACGTTAAAAAAAGAAACTACGAATTTCCTACGATATTTTACTGTATCTTTTTATTATATATTTTTATGTCATTGCTTCATATAGGTATTCATTATAGCGCTTAATTTTTATTCCAATTGCACTTCTTGTTAAAAACATATGCAATAGATGCCGCCACCATATCTCTTTCTAATGGCGGTATTGATATCGCACTAGAGCTTCTTTCGGATCATTACATAAAAGATTATAATTGTAAATAGATCTAAGACTTAAAATTTTTCTTTAAGAATTTTGATAGAGAGAGTAATCTATTATTATAGATTTATGGATTGGATTACCTAATTTTTTCTAAACTTTTCAAAATCTTTAGTCTGTTGAAACTCATGAAAAATCCAAATTAATAGTTAAATTATTGCTAAATAATCTAATATACAGACAAAATCGACTTTATTTATATTAAGAGAGTTTTAAAATGTACGTAAGTAAGACCTCTTAATTTATTTAGTTCTTATGCCGTCTTCTTTAAACCCCATAAACATCATGTGTGTCGACTGACACTTTGTTTGAGCGGGAGAAATATTCATATTAAAAATGGCGGTTAACAGTGATAATGGTTTTTGAAGTTGAACATATTCAAACTGTGTTAGCTCTGACATGTTAAGGCTTAGCAAAATATAAAAATAGTTGCTATTTATAGTAATTTTCATTAATTTTGATTATAAATATAACCAGTTAGACAATCTGATAACTGTTTTGTTTTGAGCAGGTTTGTTTCTTTTACGTAATCTTTTTGTTTATTTACTTGCACGTGGTCGTTAGGTTTGTAACCCTAAAATTTGGGAACTTCCAAATTTCAAAAACTAGAAAAAATATATTTTATCAACTAAATTTTTGATGTTTGCAAACTAAAGCCTTAATTTATTTTGAGGCTTTCTCTTTGGTGTATGAATTTTATGTTCTTGTTTTTATTGCGTTATGTGTACTCGCAACGGCTGGTAATTTGAAGTATTGTATTGTTATTCCGTTCAAAAATTTATTTATTGTCCTTAATATGAACTAACACTATATAAATAGTGACTTCTGAGAACTTGCTGCAAATTAAAAAAATTGAGTGAGAATATGTTATTCTGTAGGCGGCATTTTTCTTTCTTTCTTTCTTTTCTTTTCTTTTTTTTTTTTTGGCTTGTATACAAATATATGAAATGAGAACAGTAGTTTGTGCGTTTTTATAAATGACTTGTAAAAGATTTTAATGCTGTAGTTAAAATTATATAAAAGTATTACTGATGTTCTAACATAAGAATAAAATTATTCCTGTTATAAATGTGTATGTAAACATTGATTTTTGTTAAATTTAAGTATATACTAATTAAAATATACATTTTGAATTGATTTTAATTTATATTATTTTATATATTTAAATATGGGTAAAGTCTATATGATGAATTTAAATCTAAAAAACACTTACAAATACTACATGCTGAGTTTTTTTTGTTTGATTTTTTTTAACTGCGTCTGAGAGAGCAAAAATGTTAAAAAGTTAGTATTATGTTTCAGGTTTCTCTGAGATTAATGTGTTGGATTTTGTTAATAAAGAACTGATACAATCATTCAATTTTGTGAATTCTTAATTTCAAATAATGTGTATATATTCAAAAAATAGTATAAAATTTTTTTTTCTCATTTTTTTGTTATTTTACGACTAGTTGGCAGCATTTAGAGTATTATGTGACCAACAGTATACAATAGTTATACTTATCAAAATCGTGTTAACTAAATATATTAAGAAATAAATTCTTTTAAAAAAGATTTAGACATTTGGAAACTTATTGTCTGAGAAGCGAACTGTACCATTTACTGGAATGCACTCGATTCTCTTTTATAAACCTCTATTTAAATGTTTATAATTTTAAATACATTTCCTTAATATTCAAAACTGTTGTAATATGTATGTAACTGCTCCATATGTATTACAACTTGGTTTCTGAAGTTTCATTTGTACATATTTGTTATTGGGGCAAGGCTTTTTTTCTCATTTCTTTTTCCAGTTCGTATTTTGAAATAAATAAACTAATGTAGGGATCCCGTGAATTTATTCAAATTTCTTTTGATATCTTACTTTTATTTGTTTGTCCAAGTTTTAAGTCTTGATTTGTTAAAGTATACTGGTTTATAACTTGTACCTTATATTCAATGCACAGAAATTTATCGCCATTACATGTTAACTTTTAAATAATATAATGTCAAATTATTGATTGAATGAATATGATCTATTATTAAAAGAAAAGTTGAATGTCGCAGGGTCGTCGCATAACTGGTATATGAGGAAAAAGTTAGAGAAAATATCTAGTATTTGGGTAGAAATTGCTGATAACAGTATATCGTAGCAAGCATGTTCATGAACGGTTGTTTCGCTTAATGATTCATCCGCATTTGAGACTTGATGTTGCTGAAAAGATTATAGCAGAACTCATTTTGTGACAGATTTCTTTCAAAGAAATGGTGACTTATTAGAATTTTATTATGATAAGCGATGACGAATACGATTACATAATGATCAATTTCCCTTCTTAAAGAATAGTACAAGTTGATAATTTTGTTTCGACCTGATCCTGTAATGATGTTATATATCATTTGTGAAATAGATTACGATACTTTACTATGGCAGTGGGGTGCTAGTGAAAAATCAAGTTTCTTACAGTGATTTTAAAGCAAAAAATCGCCAAACAATGTAGAATTCGCCCAAATTTCTTAGCTGATTTTTCGCTGGTGCCCAGCTAACAGAAAAGTATCCAATGAATTATACATAACTATAATGCACTCAAATTATATGTTTTAAAAATTTTTAAGCAATTCTCTTTTTAAAAAACAAAACATTTTACTGGATTTTCTTGATTATTATGTTTAAGCTATATTTGTTTATCAAAAGTATAACCAGCTATCCTGATATGCTGTGAACTAATTCCCTAGAACATTGTCTTGTTCTATTTCAGAAATCTTGTGGATAGATCATTTATTTATTCTGAAAATAGCTGAATCAATTTTTTCTACTTTTTTGTTCATTTTCAAAACACAGATTTAATATTTAATTTCATTTTGTGTGAGTATTCTGTGATAAAAATATAATTATGTGTAAAATAGCCTTAATAGAATTTGATTTCTTAATCTTAGTAATAAAAATCGTTAAAGCTTAAATAATTAAAAAACCAAGTATGATTATTTTCATAAAAAAGAAACAACATTAAAGAAATTTTTAACAAATTAGAAACATTTAAATGAGTTTCAAAATTTAAATATATCACATTATTATAGTATTCAACTGTAGTAGAAAACAAGATTTTCTCATGATGAATATCTTAATGTAAGTTTATTAAATGTAGAGAAAAACCCTTCTACGCTAATTATATGTCTTGAATATTATATTATTTTGCAGAGATTAATGTTCCCCAGAATTTTTAATTAAATGTCTTATCTAATTGCTTTTAACTGTTCCTTCAGTTAAATATTTGGATTATCTTACAAGATATTATTTTAGAAACCTTGTAGCACTCTATTCATTGTACTATGCGTTTTGCAGATTTTCTATTATTCATAATGAAATGTTAACTTTTAAAATCGAAGTGATTAATAACTTAAAGCGCATAGATATAAATTTTCAGAATTTTATAAAATTATGTAATTAATTTACATTTTCAGGGTCTAAGGGAAGACAAAAATACCTTTTAAAACATTTGTGATAGACTGCACCATGAGGGAGGTGGTTTCACTAGAGTACCACACAACTCACCTATTTTATTCCCTTCTTACGACTAATAAATACTTTTTAATTTGCTTTGTAACATGACTGTACATTATTTATTTATAGAAATACTAAAACATACAATATTATCAATGAAAACTGCTTATAAAATATTACAACAAGCATAATAAATGAATGAAAAATAATTTTAACAATAGGTAATCTATACTACTATTATAAATGTGAAAGTTTGGATGGATGGGTGGTGGGGTTCAATCACACCAGAACGGCTGAAGGAAATTGGATGAAATTTAGCACAGAGATACTAGGTTATAGTCTACAGAAGAACATAAGCTGCTTTTTATTCTGGTTAATTGAGTGGTTAGTTTTTTATTAATTGAAAACTAAATTTTCCACCAAATAATAATAAAATAAAAAATCTGACATCTGCCTGAGCTTTTTGAATTGTTTGCTTTTATTTTTCTATATCCGGTATTCTTTTAATATTATCTTATCTGATGGAATTCTTTGTGATTTATTGTAGGATTTCCCGATAGAAAACCTTTTTCATCAGAACAAAAAATTTTTTTTTTATCTAATCGGGTTTTTTTATTTTTCTGTTTCCGTTTTTCATTTTAATGTTATCTTACTATTCTAAAGGAAAAAGCTTTTTTTGTTGTTATTACGCTGTTCTTGTGTTAATATAATTCAATATTTCCTGTTCATTTCTCTTGATTTTTTTCTCTTGCTGTACGTATTTCCTTTGCCTATTTTCATCATTTTCGATTACATTTTAAAAAGTACCATTATAGTTTCAAGTACATAGCAGTTAAGTTGTTTTTTCCCCACGCTAATGATGTTAGACGTAACATGTTTTCAACCGCTTATTTCAAACGACTCTGTTTATTTTCGTAGTGTATGATAGATTTAAAATTAAACATTGTTAATTAATATATCTTTTGATTCCTTCAGAAGTGCTTTTGAATAAAAATAAAATGGATGAATTGAAATTAAAATTTTCTAATCTGCATTGTGTTACCCCAACTAGTGCTTAAAATTCACGTCTTTGTGTTGCTCAAATTGATGTTGAAAATTTATACATGCATACGGTTTTGTTAACGTTGTGATTAGACTGTCAGTTCTCACATATACACATCAAAATTTTCACACATCTGAAGTCACGGGTAAGAGCTAGTCCTCAAATAAAGCTAACAATGTCAAGTTTTTTACTCTGTATTTAGACTTTAAATACAATGAACATTATATTCAAATTATAAACTCTTAATATTTAAATTAATCATTTAAAAATTAAGAAAATTATACTATATTAGAAAATGTATTTAACATCCCACAATATGGTTGTTTGTTAAAACAAGAAAAATGCAACTAAAAAGTGAAAATTTTCAACTGTTATATATATGTATATGGATATATATAAACTTTACTAAAAGGAAATAAATTCTTCAGCCACTTGGAATAAGAGAATCGTGGAAGAAAACAGATCCAAAACCACCTCTAAGCATGGTTTGAAAAAAAAGCAAGAACTTTTATTTCGTGATTTGATTTGAAAGAAAAATGTGTATGTTGCTGACAGTTTCCATATGACAAAATTATGGAGACATTTCACATTTGCTTATTTTTTGATTGTTGAATTAAAAATTAAATAGAATATATATAAAAAAAAGCTTTATTTATTTATTTATTGCATAAGAGGGATATTAACCAGGCTGACATCTAGAGGCAATTATTAAAGTAAGAACATTATTTAAACAGCCTTTGGTTTTGATCTGAAACCACCACACGTTTGGAAATAATTTTTAGAAAGGGGTGGTTTTACTTTGAAACTATTGCAGGTTAAATTTTAAATTTCAACTAATATATTTTTAAAAAATAAAAAACGACTTGTTTTTCAAAAAGGAATTTAAAAAATGTTGTTCAACATTGATTTTTTGTTATATTTCTAAATATTTTTAACAATTTATTTCTATTAAAAAAGAATTCAATAGTTAAAAAAATTGATTTATCATTTAAATTCAGTTTTACTTTTTAAAAAATTAAATGTCATAAAATATTTATCTTGTTTCAGGCAATAGTTATACTTCTGTAAATGTGTGTGTGTGTGAGAGAGAGAACATGTTTTAGTAGTTGCATTGCTAGATAGAAGATATTTTTGAAATGTTCAATTTAAAGGTGTAATTTATGTTGATGAGAAGCAATAAGAGATAGTGACAATCTACATCACCACACAAGACATGAAATTTTTTTACCTTTTTTGGTTTCATTTTAATATTTTTTATTTCTTTATTATAATTCAGATTATTTGTCTGTTAAAATTACCCATATGCAGCTTCAAAATGATGTATTAATGTTTTTGATATAAATGTATTTTATATCATTTCTTTATTTCAGTATTATGAATTATGGCAAGCTTCATGTAAATATTTATATGTTTTTGTTTGATTTTTTTAAAAACCCAATGATTATTATTATTATTCTGGAATTTTATTATTATTATTTATATCTTTCTTGTTTGTTTCAATAGGTAAAAAATAGTGAAGATGTATGGTATCAACATTTATGTACAAGTTGATTAAAATTTATTTGGCATGGTTTTTCGGTAAGTATGTAGATTGAAGTAAATTGCATGATTTTTCACATTTATTTGATAAATAGGTTACTCGATTGTTTTGGATTATTATTTGATGTAAATTATTTTATGATAGTTAATATTTGGAGCAGCTACTTTATAATCTTGGAAGGACCAGATATTTAAAAATTTATCGCCAAGGTTGCCAAAAAAAATTATTTATCGCCAACTTTTGAAAAAGTCGCCAAGGGTGACCGTACAGTAAAGCTGAGCCTTATATTCATCAGTTAAAATATTATGAACGTGTTTAATATTTTTGCAATTGGTGTAGTTTTCTTGGGGGGGAATGTAATAATTTTTTATTATAACAAGAGTATCTGAAGATCATTCGAGAAACTGAGTTTATTGCCATATGACATGTATTCAAAGTTTTTATGTGTATCAATGCAAATAAGTCTTCATGGACTTTATTTGTCATATTATAAATATTATTTTAAAATCTGTATAGATCAATTTAATTGTCTATTTTCTTTCAATATTTTAATATTATTCCTGTAACTGTTTTTTCTGATACTCAACTCTTGATAATATTTTATCTACATTGAGGACTGAACTACTGCAAGTAACAGTAATTTGTTTGATTGCATTTAAATTATTTTTCAATTTGTAAATTGTGTACTTTAGCTTGACTTTGATCTCATTTAGAAATGTATTTTATGTATATAAGGATTATTTTATTAAAATTCTAAAAAATGGTTCTACAAAAATGGTTTACTTGTATTAGTATGTATTTTAACCATATAATCCTATAATTTTATCAAATATAGCAGCATTGCACTGTCAGAAATTTTTATGTTAACTTTTTTTAATGAAATTCTACTGTATTGCATATATTTCAGTTTTGCCTTTAATGAATTTTTGGAAAATTTCTAATAAAATAGTTATTTTCCTTTAATGTTGATGGGTTTTTTTTTTTTTTTTTTTTTTTTGAAATTGTTATTTTCTATTTGATGTTGTTTGGAAAGATAAACTTCCTAATAATACTAACTGTCATTGTCTATATAATAGAACTTCAAAATTGAGCTTGGCAAATAAAAAATTGACTTTTTAAAAATTGCTTTTCTTATTTTCCTTCCTCTATTATTGATGATTTAGAAATATTTTTCAAAATTTTTTTATTTGTCTTGGTATATTTTCTATTAAAATTTCTGATTTAAAAACTTAAAATAAAAGTACACCTGAAACATGATACTAATAAAATTGAATATATTCATTTAAAAAGCAGTAATACCTTAAGAATTATATTCCAGACACTTAAAAATTTGAATTTGAAAAATGAAAACTTAACTTCTAGTAATATACTGTTAATAAATATGTTTCTATGCACTTGAAAGATATTAAAAATATATCATTTTTTTAAAAAATGGAATATTTAATGCATGGTATTTAAAGTTTTGAATTTTCAAAGCTCTTCTTTCCATGTCAGAAAACTATTAGAATTATATAATTTGGAATCAAAATAAATCTTTTGGTCCTTATTTTTCTATTTTATTTATTAACATTAATTAGTCCTTTGGAAGTCTTAAGTTTTATAAATGTTTCATCTGAATTCATCTAAAAACTAATTTGGCCATTTTTATGCTTTGCCGGTCACATTCAATCTCTTATTTCCTTAAAAGACTGCATAATTACAGATTAATAACCATAATTAATAATTGCTATATCTGTAAAGTTACGTAAAGGTATAGTTTTAATTTTAAAAAATTGTTTTATATTTATTTTTTAAATTTGGAATGTTCATGCAGTTCAGTTTCTCCAATAATGATATCCTGCAGAGTGGTAAAGATTGAAAAAATAAATTTTAGTTATATTAATGTGCTCATTAAAACTTTTTCTCAGTTTTTTGTATAATGCTGTAAGTCGGAAGAACATTATTTAAAATATTTTCTAGGAGATTTTATTATTATAACTTTTATAATTGTGCTTAATATAAAGGTCTAAGTTATAGATATTCCTTTATTTAGTCAGTTTTCCTTTGTTTATATCTGTCACATCTATTGAACATATTTTTTAAAATTATTAAATTGAAAACTTTTTATTACAGGTTCTCTTCAAAATCATAATGTTTTGAAAAGAAAATTGTTGCTGAACCAAAGATCATAACATTTGCTTTGTAAGGTTCTAATTTAATTGATTCTGATCCCATTTTCTCTTAGTTAAAATTATAAAATGGTATTCCAGTTATTTTTTTATATTAAAAGTATGAATGAACCTCAAAATACTTCTATATCTATTTAAGTATTCATTACAGAAAGAAGTTAATAATAAAGATGAATATGTGTCTGTGTGTTGGCAGTCTACAGGCTAGATTGTTTAAACTAAGACTGCTAAACTTACACATAAATAATTTTAAGTATAGAAATGTGCCACCTTGGAATGTTTTGTAATAAGAATTGAAACTAAAGTACATTAGTTATAGTTAGTTAATTGAAACTAAATAAAAAAAAAAATGAAACAAATTTTCTGTTCTCCCATATTAACTTAATTTTACAGTATACCATTTTTTTATCATCTTAAAAAAATAATTTTTTACTATATATAATTTTTTTCCTCTGCTCCTTGTTAATTTGAAAAAGTATTTTAAGTATATTTTTCATCAAGAATGCAAAATTGTATAGGAATTCTGAATGAATATTAAACATGTTATGAATGATAAAACAAAAATTTATGAATTTTGGAAGTACATCAGAGTTATTTTTAAAAAAAAGCTATTTTTAAAAATACAGACATTTTTCTTTTTCTTAACTTAATGCAAAGAGAAAAAAAATTTAAAATGCAAAAAATACTGAAAATAAATTTCTTTCTTGAATATGAATCATTATTGCCATTAGCTTAATTTTTAATACTAAGATGAATCTGTAACATATTTAAATTTATATTTAAAATATTATTAACATGAAAAATGCCTAATTTTTAACTTAAAAATTAGATTATTTTATTAAAAAGTTATAAATACTGGAGTATATCAATTGGCAAAACATAAAGGAAAGATATAATGTTGTTGTTACTTTTGGCACTTGGCATGGCTAATCCCCGCTGATACATCAGCAGATTTTAAGCCGGAGGAATATGTCTCTTGGGAAAGATTTAATACAATGAACAAGACAATATATGGCTTCTAAAATAGCATGAATTACATATTTATCAAAATTTGAAAAAAAAAATATTTTACTAAAGATATTTTGACTAAGTCATATAAAATTTTTAATTGAAAATTTTAATCCCTTCAAAGTAGTTAGGTATCAAAGACTGTTAGTATTATATTAAATTATATAGAATTGTAATGACCACAATTAAATTTCAACTTTATTAGTATTTATAATTTTTTAAAAAACTGATGTAATATGTTATCCACTTCTACTGTAAATTTGAATTGCTTTGATTGTGATGAATTAGCTATTATTATGCCTTTATTTAGTAGTGTTCATTATTAAGGTTTTCTGAAGTGGAAGCCTTGCATCCTTCTTTTATACTTTCTTATTTCTTCTTCGTTATATTCTCAGTTAAATCGTGTAGAATGTTTGGTTTTGTTGCAGAAGTAACTCCTAATAGTTGAGATGGTGGAATTTCACTTACTTGCCAGTATGAGCTCTTCTATTTATTTATTAAAAGAAGGTGTGTATTAAAATCACCACCAAAAACTAGTGTAGAAATTAGTGTAATTTTTTAAAAAAATTTATCTAAGATAATCGTTATAATAAGACATATAAAAAAACTTGAAATCATATGAAATGTGTACAAAATGGTCTAAAATTTTTCCATTATATATCTCACTAATTTTTGAAAAGTTTAAAATTCATTGTTGTTGAAATGAGTTGCTGTTTTGTGTTTATTTTCTTTGAATATCTTTTATCCAATTTTAAAAATTGAATTGTAATATATTGCATGTGCAAGAAATATGTAACACAATATCATATTGTAAGTTATATAAAATTTACTGGTATTGTGGAGTTAATGAATTCCAAAAATAATCAGAAAATAAAAAAAAATGTCTTCTAATTTGATAGATGTATTTAATTTAATGTATCACCTTTTCAATGCAGAAGTAACATTTATTATATAAATAGCCTAAAAGTATTAGAACATTTTTTAGAAAACTGTTGAATGATAATTTTAAGAAACTCATTTACAAATCTGTGACAACTTTTTTCGATGCAATAATATTTTTGATTGACAGGAAATGAAATTACAGCAGAGAGTTAACTATTAGTCCTGGGTAAAGATATGTTTTTATACATTAGTTTGAAAAATATAAGAACACTGTGGGGGAATGGAAAGCATTGGAAATTAGCGGAATACCTATATAATATATAATCTTCAATTTGTTTAATTAACTTTTTTCAAAATAAAAATTTTAAAATATTAGTCATCTAGCTTAAATTATTTAATAAATATATAAAAATGTACTGTTCTACTTTCAAATTACTTATTGGTAAATATAATTAAAAATTTGATGATTTAAATGCTCATATGTTTTTATTTTATTTTGTATGATGCTGAAAAGTTATCATAAGATATTCGAGGTGAAAATAATTTAAGAAACTTGCTTTCTTTATGCATTTACTATATGATATAATTTTTTCTTAAAATTTTATAAAATTTTACTCATGTTAATATTATCTAGAAGATATATAAAATTTTGTATATATATATATTTTCTTTTTCAGAATGCTTTTAGATACATTTAAATCAAATTCATCATCAATCATGTCAAAAATTCAATCATCTGATGCAAGAGCTGAGCTTGCAGAGCTGGTGAAAAAACGAGCTGAAATAGCTGACACATTAGCCAACCTAGAACGACAGATATATGCTTTTGAAGGCAGTTATCTGGAAGATACACAACTTTATGGTAACATTATTCGCGGTTGGGACCGATACCTTGCAACAAGTCGTAGCACCAGCAGTAAAGCAGATAAACGGAATCGCAAATTCAAGGAGGCAGAGAGACTTTTCTCTAAATCTTCCATCACCTCCATGGCTTCTGTGAATGGAGTTGTAGAAACAGAACGTATGGCTGAAGGTGAGAACAATTCTGGTGAAACAGTCACTGCTTCAGATGGAGCAGTTAATTCTTTGGCAATCGATTCAAGAAGCAGCAGCAGTTCTTCATCATCTTCCACAATGAATGGGAACCGGTCACCACAGAATGTGACTGAGTTCCCTGGCAAAGTGAAAATGGGTGCACAAAGAATGAAGAAGAATGCAAAGAAGCCCAGGCGAGCCACTGATCTGGATTAAGAGTTTAGCGGTTTTTCTTTGTTCTTTGCAAGCCAGTTGTAAAATCTGAACAGTTACTGATTTTGAAAATATAAAGTTCAGTAGTACAACCATTCTTGATTAAAAATCTGTCAGTGGTTTCTCTTTTAGTTATTATTATTTGGTTATAGTACCTTTATAAGGATATAGTTGTAGTGTAAGCATTAACATAGGAACATCAAATGCAAACAGAAAGTCTTGATAAATCATTCGTTTGGCTATTTATGAAGCATTAATAGAATCACGAACCTGAATATGATCTTATAAAAAAAATACTTATAACTTACTGAATTCTACTATCATTTTTTTTCTCTTCTATTACAAAAATAATTTAGTAAATGACCCAAAACTTCTTTTAAATGGGTTTAATAAAGAAATTTAAGTTGTATGTTATTGCAGTCAGTTAATAACTTTTTATCCAACAACAGGATTATTGCAATTTTTCTATTTGAATGAAACTCATAAAAAAAAGTCTATTCTTGAAATATTTCTCAGTTTATGTATTTCAATTAAAATAGATCTCATAAAATTTAATTATTTAATTTATTAAAATGAAGATTTTAGATCTTATATAAAATTGAAGATTGGCTAATTTTTAATATTCAATGTGTATACAGTTCTCAGTATAAGTGAGATTTGGTTTTGACACTCAAGTTTTATTGTACCTTTTTGAAGGATTAGATTTGTTTAGTTCTGAATCATGATGATGAAGGAAGGGTGACATAACATGGCAGATTTCAATTAAGAATTGGTTGTTTGTATTCATATGACCATAAATTGTATTTAAACCACACCATTTCTCATCCAGTTGCTGTAAATAGTTGTATATTATGGTAAATGAAGTTATATTCTAAATATCATGTATTTTTGTTTTTCTGTATTTTGAAATTCGTGCACTTTTGTTATACAGCAGCACACACACTAACCTTTAGTACCAATGAATTCATTAGGAATATTGGTTTTATTTCAATTTAAATCTATCAAAGAAGTATTTTTAACTTTTGATTGAGACAAGAGCCATACACTTGTTTAGTTTCATTACACCAGGTTTCTTTTAAAAACAATTATTTTGGTTATATATTATAAAGTTGCATTTTTGTTCATTTTGTAATTGGATCATATAATAAATAGAATCCTTCTATAACTTACTAATAGAAGAAACTTTTGAAATGAATTATTTAAGGGGACTATGAAAATAGCTTGAATTCATTTCAACTAGAAATGCATTATTGAAATTTGCATAAAAATATTTTCAAATATCTGAGTTCAGAAAAAAAAATTATATGGCAACTAAATAAGAATTATTAAATAATGTATTGAATTTTAAAACAAAGGAATTTATTTTTTTCAATACTTTACTGATTATTTTGAAAATCTCAAATTTCATTAACAATAAAGTTTTTAAAAAATATTCCATTTGATGTATATTTTTTCATCTCAAAGTATATTTATTCCAAATTTAATAGCTCTAAGAACAGAACAATTTACTCTCTATAGTTGCCATTGCATTTCTTTGAACTTTTGTCGGCCGTTGCATTATGAAAAAAAATTGGGTGATTAATGAGAAAATCAGCCTGACACAATCTCTGTATACAGCTTAATTTTTTGATAATGAGGTAGCTGGCTGTAATTTAAAAAAAAAAAATTCCAAGACATTACAGATTTTTACGACTTATGTCACCCATGAGATTAATTGATTTTCTTTTATGCAGCAATTTTACATTTTTTGTATAAATGTATTCAATTACTTATATTTTGCTTCTTGGTATTTTTGTTTAGCATAATACTTTGTTTGATAAAAATTCTTTTATTCCAATTTATGTTTTATCTGACATACACATTTTCCCTTTTCAGTCTTATACAATTCTGTGTCCCTTGATGGATTAGAGTTAAATTTGGTTACATATATCCAATTTATGTTCGTGCCTAGATGGATTTATTACGCTATTAAAAAGGTAGCATTTATTATACTACCTAAGAGAGCAAATAATAACAATACAGAAACTATTTTTACATCGTGGGAGAGGATTTTGCAACATTGCCAATTTAGTAGAATTTTTCACTAATTTTCATAGTTATTTTAAATACAACTTAAAGTTACATTTCAACAATTGTTGCTATCTTCAAATATTTTCACATTTGTTTTTTTTAATTTAGAATAATTATCTTTTGAATTGTGTGCAAAATAATTTTTTTTTGCACTTTTAAAATTGTTGCATTTTATTTTTAACTAATTGATCCTAATTTTATCTTGTATTTTAACTCTAAGAAATTTTGTATGTATTTTTGGTATACCATATCTTTTTACTGATTTTTAGTTCTTCATTGAATAAATTTATCTCGGATAAATTGACCTTTTATTGCAATATTTTACATTTTATTGCTCATTTCAAGGGTATACTTTTTAAAGCGTGTGTAATAATTATTTTCACCAGACCTAACAGACATCTTTGCATCATATAAATACAGTTTTAGATCATAGAAATCTATTATTATCATTTCAAGCTGAATTTTGTTTAAACCTTAAATTATTTTGTATCTTCAGATTTTGCTTAGAGCTAATTAACGGTATATTGCATTAGAGTTTTACTGATTAAAAACTCAACTCCTGTAGGGGGGAGGTCTGAAGTGAAATTGGCAATAACTAGTGATTCTGACTACTTAAATAGGTCTTATTGACACAGATCTATGATATGTTGAAAATCAAATAAGTGACAGGTTCAGTGTTACAAATTAATTTAGAATGAGAATTTTGCATTCTCAAGTTGAAAGAACACATCAGTGTTGCACAAAAAACTATAATTAATGCAACTAAAGAAGAAGGAAAAAATAACAGCATTAAGCTTTTACCTTTCCTATACTGTTTTGTGGAGACAGAATTCATAAAATTGAGTCTTTTTATTTAAACGATAATTTGATTGTATAAGTATATTGATTATGTACAGTTCGTCTTGTAGTTGATAGTTTTATCTTTTAATAAGTCAAATTAAAAATTCAAGACTGTACTATGGTCTTTACATTTTTGATTTCAATACAGAATTTAGAGCTCAGTTCCACCTTATAATTTTCATATCTTTGTTGCATCTTAAATCTTGCGTAACGCTCAGAAAAGTAAAGGTACTATGAATATTTCAGGTGCCATAGAGACAAATCAGTAGCATGTTTATACCACTATTTTTATTATGCTCATTTACATGAACATGAGATTCGCATTACCCACTGAACTTTTTCAAAAATGCATGCCATATCATTGGCTATCCCTGTGGCGACCACTATTCATGCAGCGAGGTTCATTTAACTATGGATGAGATTCTTGTACAATTGGTCTTTTATGGTCCAGCACAAAAAGAAATGCATGGGTGATAAATCGGGTGGGCAAGCGATCGGTCCACCTCTGCTGATTCATCTAACTGGAAATCATACACAACAATTGTGCCATGCTTTGGATTCCATTATGATAGCATATGCCAGGTGTTTTTGAAGATGTTTGGTGGTTGATGCAATGGCGCTGTGAATCCCAAGTTCGTGTAATTAGGCACAATTCTGAGCACCTATAGTGAAGAACCTGGTAACGAATGTATTTTATCTTGTTGGAATAAAGATCATATTCGTCACCTCTTAACTTTACTGTGTTTCCTTGTTTTCACTTCACTTGTCCATTTCGTTCATATAGGTGAAATTTGTGGACATAATTTCCTATGTGAAATCTATTTTCTGAGATATCACCCTTTCCTCCCAATGAAATCTGAACGATAAGTTTTGGATCACCCTCAATGTATTAAATAAAATATTTTTTAAAAAATTGCATGAATGCAATAATTGGAGCCAGTATAAAGTGCAGAGACTCTACATTAAGCTGTTATACATTCGTTTATTTGCTGTTAATTAATTTCCCCCCTTGCTAATATGGTATTTATATAAAAGATCGTTATTTTTAGAAAAGAATAGGATCTTGTATTCAACATATTTCTTCATCTAAATGGTTTAATCATTCATTAAACAGTTGAAACTAGTATTCAAACTAAAAAATTTTTATTAAGTTGGCCATTTTTGCAATTCTTTATTGTAAATTATATTTGATACAAGAATGCAGTCATCTTACTTTTTTTGGTGTCATTTTTGTAAAATACAGGAATTATTTATTTTCATTTGTTAGTCTTGTGAAATATAAAGAAATTTGTGAAGGGACTGCATATGTCTGGTAATTATGAAAATTTTAATGAGAAATAAATTTTATTACATTCAAAATTCAGTAAAAAGACTGCATCAATTGCCACAGTCAATTTTTTTGCCAAATGAATCTATTGCTTCCAATTGGATACTGAATTAGTTCTCGGCTTCAGCTCAGTGATGTTGCATACATTTTCAGAGTACAAAATTGAGTTAAAGAATTTTAAAGCTTTTTTTCTTAGTGGACTGTATAATGCACAAAAGTAAAATGTTGCAATTACCTATAAATTTAGAAAATCTCTATGATTCCGACCTGTCTCAGCTAAGAAGAACAAAAATTACTTTTAATTAAGTTAATCTAACACTGCATCTCAAATAACGGATAAAATGTGATTTTTGTATATGGCACCTAAATCTATTATCATTCAAATTTAGAGTAAAACCTGTTAATAGGAAACCTTTTTGTTTTTGGATCCATCCATTTTTGTGTGAATATAATTCAATAGTGGAAAGGGCTAGAGAAATTACTTTTTTTAGGTATGTGGTTTTATCATCAAAATTAGTGATCTGTATCATAAACTAATCTGTGAACAAGTTGAACTAAGCTAAATCTGTGAACAAGCTGACTGATTATAAATCTTTATTTGTATGCGAAAAATTGCTGAAAAAGGGACATCTTGGATAAATGAAACTTTTTATGTGTTCTTTCCATCAAAATTCTAATTTAGAAAGGAATTTTGTTTTCTGATGGAAGAAACGAATTACTTACAAAGTTGTTTTCACTCCATAACTATGTGTATAGTATATGACTATAATATTGCAAATATGCTACTCTATATCATCTTGAACACTGGCAGCACTTCCGCCAATTTTTACGCACTTACTTCCAAATATTAAGATTTTTAAAACATTTTTTAAAGAATCCTAGATCTTTTTTAAAAAAATAATAAATAAATGAAATGAACTTCTAAAATCGCTCGCTTGCTCTTGAGTTGCCACGTTTAACTCACTCATTTTTGGTTTGAAAATGCATTTAGAAAGTGCTGCTGCATTGAAAGTTGGGTACTTACGTATTAAACCGTCGACGCTAACAGTTTAGTAACTCATTGGCGACGGATTCAAATTTAGATATAAATCATCGACACCAACGAAATGGCGGACGACAATGTTTGAACAATTTTTTTAAATAGTGGCGGGTTTTTTTTTTTTTTTTTTTTTGCCATTATTGGCAGTTTAGCAACTCAATGGCGAAGCCTTCAAATTTGGCGATAAAGATCGACGGTCTAATACGTAAGTACCGAAATATGTTCATGAACTTAGCGATGCGGTGTCTCTTTATAATGTATTCAGAAGTTCTATTTATCGCTATATTATAAGTTCTCTACATTGTCTAATTTTTTTCTTTTGATTTAAATTTGAAATAAACAATGCATTTCAATATTAACTAAATATGCTATCGCAAAATTCGGTTAAAAAAAAGTCCTATCTTCATAAATGCTATTAAACTATGGTATCATTTTGCCATTAAATTTATTGGTAACAAAATGAAAAGGAACGGAAAAAAAATTTACCATACTATAATTAATAATTTATAGTACGGTAATATTTGGTCATGATTTGAATATATAACGGGAGAAATAAAAGCTCCCGAGGAAAAGTTTTAAAAAAATAAATGGGAAAACGTCTTGATAGTTTTGTGTGGTCAAGAATAATGTGTAACGTAATGAAAAGAATTGCCATTTGCCTCTCTCTGTATTAGATATGAAATTAAAGTTTTTATGATCTGAATTGTTATGAAATATAATCTGTATTTGATATGCTTAATATATTTAAAGTATCTTTTATCAAAATTTGTTTTATATAATTTTAAAATATTGAATTCGTGAACCTTGGCAACTCTACTTTTCATAGCAAAACACTTCAGTGTTTGTATGATTTCATATATCAACATTTTTTTTAATGATGTAATTTTCTGACATTTTTACTCCCTTTGTTTTAAATTTATTTCTTATTTTAAGTTAATTTCAGCAGTCATTCCTAATAATTGTGATGATACAAAAGTTGTGTTAAATAGCTTAGTTTTGTGATCTTTTCATTGATATAAACATTGCATTAAAAATTAATTTGCGCGTTTTTAAAAGAGGAAATGCATGAAAGCTTGAAGGAGGAAGTACTTAATAAAAGGCACAGCATAGAAAATAGGTGATCGGGGAGGAAAATGATTATCTAAGTTATACAGAACGGATCTATCTGTCTATATTAGCGAAATAAAATCGTTTAAGGAAACAGGATATCCAAATCAATTTCTTGCTTTAGAGATATTTGTAATTAGTCATGATATTATACAGAATTAAGTATCGCACAAATTTCAACTTGATTATCGCGGGCGAATTACAGTGGTATCACACTCAAGGAACGTAATCCGTTCCCGAATTTTACTCGTAATGGGAAGCACTCATTATACGCCCTCCCCTTTTAAAAACCCAACTCTCATATTATACTCTAGAAATTATAATTAATAGATAATAATTACTATTATTCCTTTTATTTATTTCAAAAAAATATTTCTATTTATTTATTTCTGCTGTTAATTCTAATTTATGAAGTAGAAGCAGACGATTTATTTTGTTAGTTATTTTAATTAAAAAACGAGTTTATAGTATGGCCATTGACAATGAAAAATAGTACTAATTATTATTATTACCCGATTTGGTTTATTTACTCCTGAACTAAGTAATAGATAGAACGGTTTTATATATCGTCATAAGATGGCTTGAGTATTTCTTCAAAGAGTCACAGAGAAGGATATGATATTTTTCTCTTGCAAAGAGTCCTCAGTTTTTTAATGAGTTCGTTTGCTGCGAAAAAATATGTAAATCTTTGCTACTAATTTGATGTAAATAGCCAGAACTGCATCATTTATAAGAAGACATTTCATTTCTGATTCGAAAATTGGCATAGCGCCAAATACGTAAATAATGAGTTCTGATTTATAATACCCATAGGAATTCGTATAAAATATGACTATACCTTCTGAAAAAAAAATACTGACATTAATTTATAATTATTTTATTTATGATACATTTGTTTTAAGTTGTGTTCCAAAATTTGGCAAAAATGAAATGCAGCGTTTCTGCTTGATTAGAGTGGTGCTTCTCAACGCGCAATGCTATGCGAATCGCAATATTTCAGCCTCTTCCTCATTTCGCTGTTCTAAGACTGTTATTTGTTTCTCTCGCTCCTGGTCAAATCACGCTCGAAACTTTCTGCAGGGATAGAGAATGCAATTCTATATGCTCTTCGGTAGTTCTTGCTGCGTTCCTCAACAACTCCTCCTTTCGATCCGTCTCTAGCCTCGCCATCTGGATCAAAAACAAAATTTCGTTCATTAAGACAACGCAAGCATTGGCTTAAAACTCCCGGGATTAGACTAGACCATCGACGCAAACGGTTTAGTAACTCATTGGCGAAGGATTCAAATTTGGTGATAAACCGTCGACGCCAACGAAACCAACCTAATGGTGGACGATAGTTGAACAATTTTTTAAAATAATGGCGGTTTAGCAACTCATTGGCGATGCCTTCAGATTTGGGAATTAAGATTGACGGTCTAAGACGTTAGTACCAATCCCGGTGTAGCATTTTACAATATTATTTACAATAGTATATTGACCAAAAATTGATAGTTTGGTCCGATTCTTAGAAAAAGGATTTGTGAATAATTATTTGGAATAACTATTTCTCATAATTGGAACTTTCGGATTTTATCAGATGTGTCACAAAAGTGATAAGAGAAAGAAACGAGGGTTTAATTTAGGTGATTAAAAAAACTGATTTAAAACTAATAACAGTTTTAAAATAAAACTTTTTAATTTATAGAAAAAAATCATTGACTAAATTGTTTGATTTTTTTTTTTTTTTTTTTTTTTCGTAATTATAAGAGAACCTCTCAAATGTTTAAGTCCCAACCTAACTCAAAGTACGCTTATAGTTAATAATGATTCTCATAATTTTGAGGCTATCGAAAAATAATTCGGCATGAGTGAATGCTAATTTCAGTTTAGTTTGATTAGAAAACGTGAAAGTTTTTAATTAAATCTGATGAATTTTACCACTAAATCTAACTTTCAATTTATGGGGCAAAATCTCTACATAAAAGATTGGCCATTCTTTAAAGTAAATATAGACATTCAAGAAATATTCGAGATTTCAATAATTAGATTTTTTTTGTCTCTTAAAATGAATAACAAATTTTTTAATAAGAAAAATGAACCATGGCAATATTTTAATTCACAAAAATTGGGACATCGAAATTCCTCTTTGAAATAGATTTTTTTATAGTTTAGATATTCATATCTATTTTTAAACTCTGAACCTGCAATAATTCTACTATTCAGAAAGTGATTTTACTTGATTTTTTCTTTTCAAAATGATCTGAAATATCTTCCTTTTATAGTCCAATGGCTCTTTTTAAAACAATCTTTTGATTTGATTCTCACAGATCAAAATGGAATAGCTATTCTAATAGACTTCATTTTCAACAATTCTATTCAGCTTTCTCTTTTCTTTTTTCTTCTCTCATACATCCTCTCGCCATCCCATGTATCCTTTAATCATAAAATGAAGTGTGTTTGAGCTAGCTCATCAGTAGACAACAAATAATTACTTTTCAAAAATGGCTTTATCGAAACAAACGAAATTCAGATTTTATCCAATTTTCTTTAAGTATTCTAGCATTTATTGCACAGTTATGTATATAAAATAATTACATACTTATTTACATCCCCCATTTGTTTCCTTGTATATTTTTTATTTGTTACTAGCCGCCCTTGGCGACCAGTCGGTTCGCCAGTATTAATGCTCGCTAAAATTTTCATATAATATTTTATTTAGCTATGTCTCATAACAGGTTTTGCATCAAAATATTTTTAAACCAAACAAATTTTGATAATCATATAATTTATTTAGAGTATTATTTAGTATTATTTTCTTCAGATGTTCTGTTCATTGTGCTATTCATCTTTCTCTTTGTATCCGAGCAATGATTGTCCCGGAAATGATATTTTACTTAAATGGTGGAGGGAAAGGTCTAAAATTCTACATTTTCATAGAATAATGAGATTCAAATTTTCATAAACGTAAGCACACTAAACAATAAAGACAATTGGTTTTTAAGAGATGCGAAAGTTTAAAAAAAGCTCGGAAAATGCCGCGCACAGAGGAAATAATATTGATACACACACATCCTTCTTTTCTTTTCTTTTTTTCTATCCTTTTTTTCTTCACTAATTTTGTTTCTACAAACCCTATTTTCACTTTGTTATTCTTTTTTTTTTCTTCCGTGCCGAAATTTTATTTTGAGCAGGCATAGATTAAATATTCATACAGACTAATAATAAAAGCAGCTATTTTGTTTCTTTTTTAAACATCCCGTTATCTATGAATGAAAACCAACTGACTTCGCGCATTTCTTTCTAAACAAATCATAATTTATTACTTCCTGCTATCTCACTCAGTTGGCGTGGGGGAAGGAAATGCAGATTTTTGGCGGGAAAGTTAGAAAAGTGTCGTTTTAACTATTTTCCTCGCAGTTTTTTCATTTTTTCTTTCCATAAGAACCATCCTCGTGTCTTAACGAAACTATTAAACAAAAAATTAGCCGAATCGGTCGAGCCGTTCACCAGTTTTGCGCTTAGCAACGCATTTCGAGCTCCATTTTTATTATAATAGATTTGCAAGAAAATAACTGATCGGCACACCCAGGCAACCAATTAAGAATAGAATTCGGGAAAACATTATTTAATTATCATGGTGAGCAATTACTTGCTTATTATTTAGTATAATGGCGATAATTATTATCAAGTCATTTACAATTGGATATGAAAAAATTGTTCAACCAATCACCATAAAGGTCAATCCGCATTAGAACTGTGATTAAAGCAAGCAATCGATTGACTGCTTATGTCGCATGCATTTTGTATACAAATCTTGCAAAATTAAGCTTTGAACTTGTTTTCCTTATTGAGAATCGCTGGTTGCGATAGTGTTTTTATTTTGACTTCAGACCTGTATGTTTTGTTTCCAGACTTGATTCCACAAATGAACCGTCGTATGTCTAACGTATGTTAAATCTATCGAGACCAAAAGTATTTTCACTAGTATCATACGGAAGCATAAAAATTACTTGTAAACTAATTCGCAATCTTCATTATCTGAACACAGTTCAAAATCGCATGGCCTATACCCAAATAACTTTAACTTTTCTTCCATTCCATATAATGTTAAAGTTGGTAGCGTTACATACTGAACTATAAATAGTGGCAGAATTGCTGAATACGTCTTCGCACGCTAGGGCAAGACTTCTTTTTTTCTTTTAAGACTTTGTATGCTTGTTTAAAATTTTCATCCTTTTTATCATGTCAGAACATGAGGTTTTGGGGATGAGGTTTTTGGAGTCAACAAAAGTCCATAGGCGAAAAGCTGAAATTTTATTACCTGTACGAGCATCTCAAAAAAATCAGCTTTTAATACAAAAGCTCTGATTTAAAAAAATAAGTTAAAGACTACAGAAAATAAACCTAGAAAAATGTCATTTTGAGCACGTGATTATATAAAATGAAATAAATAGGAAATGGGATATTTTTTTTAAACAATAAATGCGAGACAAAGTTTTTTGGATCGTTTGCGATACTAAAGTGACTCATTCGATGAAATGATTAAAATGAATAAAAATATAAATTAACTCTCACGAGCACTTGATGTTTGGCCGTTCAAAAAATGATGTTCTGATATGATGCATTAAAATATGCATAGCAGATTACATTTTAATATTTCTCATTGTTTTCTTTTTTTGGACTCCTCCCCTTTAGACTTTTTATTTCTACTTATCCTCTTTCTAATCTTTATTTCTCTTAATTATATCGTTAGATTCTTTTCCCAAGTTTTTTTTCTCCAGATGAGTCAGTTTGTAAAAGATTCTTTTTGTTTATTAAATGAACCTTTCTGAAATTTTTTTCGAAGGTAAATTCCTGTGGAGGAATGTTCTTTTGAGGGTACATGCCAACATTCAAAGCAGAAACTCGAACTTCTTGAATTAAATAAAAATCGAGATAAATCTTTCAATTTTTAATACTTTACAGTTTGACCTATCTTAAAATTTCGAACATTTTTGTTGATTAATAGTAAAAATATTGCAATATAAAATTAACTTAGTTTCTTAAAGCTTAATATCAAGACACATAAATAAATAAAAATAGCTTTGAAAAAATCAGTTAACATAAGTTAATCAAATGTTACTAATTTTTTTTCTTCTTTCCATTAAGTAGCTAAAACAGAGCGCATGTTCACAACTTTTCGCTATGCGTTTCGATTTGTGCGATAACTATGAATAAGATTTGTCATAAGAATCATATTTAACGAAAATTCTCATTAAAAATTTTAAAAAAGTGATATCTTCCTTAAAGTTCGTATTGCAACTTGCTCCAGGCTTCTCTATGAAGAAACCGCTTAAAAACCCGCTTCAGCCCAAACTGAATTTTCACTTTAAACTCGAGGCATTTTGACGGAGCAAATAGAATGTTTTCATCAAAGAATTTCATTTTTTAAAAAAAAAATGTATAGTGAAATCCATTTGTTAACTTGAATTCGCATTTTTCATTGAACGTTTTTACGTATTCCAAAGCTAATCGAGCTTTTATAAGCGAATAATTAATGGCAAAATTAATATAAAATAATGAACAGTAGGCTGTATTTATTGAATTGAAACAGTGGGTACCACAGTAAATTTCGAGTTATTGAAATATCTTGACAAATAAAATCATTATTAAATTAAATGCATTAAGAAAAAACAATTTAAAAATTTCCATTTTGGAAACCAAGGGCGAAAAGGAAAGATTTAATATTATTAATGCTTAGTTTTTAAGTCACAAAATGCTCATATCTTGAGAGAAGAAAAAATTGCGACAACTTCAACGTCAATGGTCAGCCCATCGTCGTAGTCCTCTACCGGAGCTCCTGCCCCCCGGTAGAGGACTATTCCCTTCTTGATCGTGACTGTTTGTGCTGAGGGCTTTTGAAATATTGTCTTGAGCTAGGTAGATGCATGATGAGAGGTTTGGATTGTCTTAGACTAGTTTTTGCATGAAGCTAGGGCTGTGGTTAGTTGAGAAGTTGTGTGTGAGCAAATGGAGTTATTCCATTGGGTGGTATTGATCGAGAAGGTAAATAAGTTTTTAAAAAAAATATGACAGTTCCATTCGCTTTTTTATATGCCTCTGAACTGTAATAAAAATATTAAGTATGAAATTTAGTTTTATTTAGTGTACTACTTATTTAGTGTAATAAAAGTTTACTAAACAAGCAGATTGGGCTCCCAATTTTTAAAAAAATTGTTGTAATGTTCATATTTGGCTCTTTGGCTAATAAGTTTGCCAACCACTGCCTTAAAAGACCTGATGGGAGAAAATACTCACCAAAACCTCTTTATCTTAAAGATACAGGTATCGACAAACTCATTTGAATCCTTTTTAGCATCTGATTAGAAGTTCGTTTAAAGCATCTTTCATACAATTCATAATTCCTTTTAATTGATGATTAAAGAATGAAGTGGTTCTATTATCTCGCGTTTGGCGCAACCTAGTCAGGTATGGCTCTAACGCCAGAAAACACAACTCAACCAACCCTTATGTAGTGTTCTTCTTTCTTGGCACACGTGAAAACCTTGTAACCTCTAAACAAGAGAGCAAAATTATCCCTAGGCTGGTTTTTATATTGAGATTTTGATAGGAATTTCTTTGACTCGTGTTGATTTATCCCAGGGAATTTTCGATAACTTTAAAAGAATGTGGATAAAGGATTTTTTTTTATCCCTTCACTCGAAGCTTGAGAACTTGCAAAAGTAAACGTTTTTATAGTGCGCCAGTAGCATTAATTAAGCAAAAAAAAAGATGGTATTGGATCAAGAAATAAAAGACAATTTTAGCAAGAACTTGATAGGGACTAAATTGAAAATTTAAAAAATGAGGAAATTAGTTAAGTATTTAATTATCTTAAGAGGTATCATTACATACATGTCAGTTTTATTTTCATATTTGTATTTTTGCTCATTATATTTGTAAAATAATTTTATCGAAATATTTAACCCGTAATTTGTGAAAGAAAGTTCCAATCGACAATTTCTGAGACGCAGTTATGTTTTTACTGTTGAGAGAGAACCCAAGTGGTAAGGACGGAACTTGACTCGATCTTCCAGCTGCTGATGAACCAATTCTTCCGTCTCATCTACAACTCATAGAATTATTTGTCTTGGCAGTAGCTGCTGCATATTTTCCGTTTTATGACGTTTTTACTTCTACCCAAGGTCAATGTCGTGGTCGTTAGGGATTGCAGTCAATGCCTCTTTCTACTGCCAGATACGTTTACCAACAGCACCTCGACTTGGGCATTCAAGTAAGATATTTTGAGTCGTCACTTTAAATGACCGTATTTTTCATCTAAAAGAGTTTAGATCCTTCCCCCCCCCCATCTCCTATAAAATATTTTGTTTCCCAATATTTTTCTTTTTAAATTTACAGTTCATGTGTTTTAAACATTTTGATTTCTTTTTATTTGGTATTTATGTTATAATTAGTCGCCTTTGGCGAACAGTTTGCTCATCTATATTATTGATTTCCTAGAATGTTAAATATTAACGTGGTATCTTATATATATATATATATATATATATATATATATATATATATATATAT
>JAOUZG010047888.1:2715611-2743002 GCA_026289955.1 Argiope argentata
GGTTTTTAATAACGTGTTACAAAAGCTCTGATTAAAAAAAACTAAGTTAATGATTATAACAAATAAAACATAGAAAAATGTCATTTTGAGCGCGTGATTATATGAAATGAAATAAATGTGATATTTTTTTAAAAAAATAAATGCGAGACAAAGTTTTTTTTTAATCGTTTGCAATACTACAGTAACTCATTCAATGAAACAATAAAAATGAATAAAAAATATAATTTCACTTGCACGAGCACGTGGTGTCTGGCTGTTCAAGAAATGATGTTCTGACGTGATACATTGAAATATGCATAGCAGATTTCATTTTGATCTTTATTATATTTAAACATCTATAAAAACATTTAATCATGTGGTTTTGGAGTTAAGATCAAAAACATTACTCTCTGTGAATATTAATTCGGAAATAGGATTTTCACTTCCGTTTTTATTTCGTTGTGCAATCACTTTTAAATCACTTAATATTTTGTCTAAAACTGATTGAATTAACTTCAGATTTTTAAGTAGTATCAAATAAGCTAAAACTTAAGAAATTTCCATATAAATATATAATTGTAATATAATATACAATATAAATAATTATATAATAAACATTTAATTCCATTTAAGTAAATAATTGCATATAAATTCTATATTAATTATTTAACAACCAAAAACGTCTATAGTCCTTGCTAATGAGCTAGTCGCCAAAGGCAGTTAGTTTATATAATTGTGATGTTATCGCGGGTGTTTTGTTTTCTGGCCTTTATTATAATAGTATACATTTGTCACTAAAAGTATTAATGAGCGTTTGGTAAAATATTCTTCTTAATCTTCTAAAATCGTTGAATCACTTGGTTTTCAAACGTAGATATATCCCCAAATAAAATTCAATGAAATGGAATTCAGTGAAACGGGGGATGAGGGGAGAGAAAACTGTGTCACTTAATGTTATGCTGTGCTTTATTTTTCTAATGTTTTATTAATGCTTCATTTTAATTAAAATAAAGCCTGACGAAAAGTAAAACAAAGAAAATATGTGTTATGAAAATTGAATTCTGAACTGAATATGCATTAAAATAAGGAAATAAAAATTATTTAATCCATTCGATGTTAGGTTTATAAGAAATGTTATTGTGCTTGTGTGTGAACGTTATCACTTTTTAGATCAAACCAATATGCTGGAATTCTCACAAAATAAAATATGTACATTGAGTTTCAGTACGATGCAATATATAAAAATTAATAAGCACAAAATTCGAAGTTAAATTCAATCCAACAAATTGTCTCGAAGCAATTTAAGTCATTTTTATGCTATGATATTTCGTAGCAGACATTCGAATAATGATTTCGCTCTTTATCTTTTATTATATAAACGTTGATCAACGTTATTTTGTATAGATTGAGTTCTATAAAGTACCGTCAGAAGAGAAATAATTATTTAAATATCCATCGCTATGTTTTAAATTAATTATTAGTCGATAAACATGATTGCGTTTATTTTTATGACAGAAATCAGTGTACAGGTTTTGGAATGAAAAAAAAAAAAACATCACAAGCTGTTTGCGAGAGGTATCTGTGACGCATTATATGCATGATTGGGTCCTGTAAACAACTATTGTCAGAAAACCTGATGACGCATGTTGCGTTCTGCGCATGCAGTGCAAACAGGATTGTTGAAGAAGTGTGTGTGTGGGGGGGGGGAAACAACAAAATTTGCGTCAAAAAATGATTTCGGAATCAGAGGGAGTGGTCTCTCTAAAACTTTCTCGCATGCTCTCTAATAAATTCGTGTTTTTGCTTTGGATGTGTTTTTGGCCTAACTGATTAAAACCAAAACAATTTCAGCCACAAAATCACACACCAGCTTAATATATATGTTATTGTATTTTTGAGGTATCGTGTTTACGTGCATCTGAAGTTAAAGATTGACAGACGTTCCATCTTGTTCGATTGCTCAAAATTTGTCAGGCACTATGGATGTTAAATCTGTGTACCAAATATTCTTCTTCTAACCCCCTTTGTCCTATAGCTAACTTAAATTCGAACAACCGCTCAAAACCACCGAACGAATTTTGTTCAAAATTTGATAGAAATCTACAAAATTGGTGTAAAGACCGTATCCAAATTTCATCTGACTAACTCGAGGCATGTTGAAGCTCTCTTCGTCACACACAGAAACTTTTCCGAAACGGTATTTTTCGAACTCGGGGAGATTTGTGGAAATCCCGAATTCGAAATATTTGGTTACAATATTTCTTATATGAAAATGCGTTAAAAAAACATGAACACTTCTGTAAAATAGATATTATCAAGAAAGAAACGGCTGGCCATCAAAATTGTGGAATTTGAAATAATTTTTATGCCTGAGAGAATGTGTGCGGCAGATATTTTTTTGTTGAAAGTTGTGAAATTTGTATGCTTTTCTAGAATTTATTGCAACATAATTCTAAACTAGGTACAAAAACACATTTTTATATTTAAAAAACCCCTCATATCTGCGTATTTGAAATCTATTTCTTGGTTTCTTTCATCTTATTACTTATGATTAAATGTACGTTTTGGTAGGAGAGCACTGCGAACCCTATCCTCATTTTCTTCTCTCAGAGCATTTCTTATGATATTTTTCAGCTCTGTTAATTAGCGGAGCTAAACGATGGATTCAATTCAAAATTTTATAACATTCAATCTGAAATTCATCTGTTAGTTTTGTTTATATTTGATTATCACCATTCACAAATAAGTAATAAAGGTGATTTCTGTGCCACATACGTTAGTGTTATAGATTCTGGTGAACAGTTTTCATATTAATTTGCAATATTGGCAAGACTTAATTTTATATCAGTATTTGAATAACTGCTATTTGAAACTATTTTTCATAATTCATTTCTTCTATTTTTGAAATTTAAAACTAAATTTTTATAAATGCTTAGTAAACCGATAAAAAATGAAAGATTAAAATGAAATCTGCTATGCATATTTCAGTGTATCATGTCAGAACATACATCTTGCAAGGCCAAACACCACGTGCTCGTGCAAGTTAAACTATATTCTTATTCATTTTCATTGTTTCATTGAATGAGTCACTTTAGTATTGCATACGATCCAAAAAACTTTGTCTCGCATTGTTAAAAAAATATCACATTTCCTATTTATTTCATTTCATATACTCACTTGCTCAAAATGACATTTTTCTAGGTTTTATTTGCAGTAGTCATTAACTTTTTTTAATAAAAAAAATCAGAACTTTTGTAAATGCAATGTCAACGCGTTATTAAAAGTTGATTTTTTGAGACGTTCGTGCAGATAATAAAATTTCAATTTTTTACCTACGGATTTTTGTTGACGCCAAAAACCTCATCCCAAAAATAACATCATGTTTTGCCAGGACAAATAGTTTTGTGAATCCAGTTTCTATGCTCTTTTTTTATATATATTTTGAAATTTTAAAGGAAATTCATTAATATGATATTGAATACAAGCCATGCTAGCTCGATTATTTCAGCTGCGATGCGAGCGTAACGCATTTATTCAGGTGCTATAGGGTGATAAACTTTCGTCAGCTTTTGAACACCTGTGAAGCGTGAGTGTGCGCACGAAATTAAACAGCATCCAGGCGGTTTCGGTCGGACAGAAAAATGTTTTCGTGAAGTTTCCTTTCACATAATATTTACATGATTTTCATCGAATGAGAACATGTAAACAAAGTACAAATAACTAGATCTGCTTTCCATATTTGATCTCAAACTAAAAATATTTTTTTTTTCACAAATCCTAACATTTCAAATAATTTTTCGTGAATGTTATAATTTAATAATCATTTGATTAACACGTGCATAATATAATACTATTGTATCAAGACGTTTATTGAAATACAGGAACATGTAAATGCAATACGGGTGAAAGTGGTAGCACTTCGCTGATTAAAATCGGCGTTGCCAAATGACAACCAAATTGGAAAGAGTTAATTGAAAGAGAAAAACAAGTGCAATTTTTAATAAATTTCGGATATCCCTGGTGGTGGGAGAACATTATGAATAAATAGAAGAGAGAGATAATGGTATTTGCACTCAATGCATTTGCATTAACTCATCAAATACTCAAACATTAAAATTGTTGACACATTGTAAACTTTATCTACATGGTTTAGTGACTTTACAACATTTAGTATTTAACAAACAATCAATACATGTATGAGAATGTCTCAACACACAATCTAAAGACGAATGCACATGAAAGCATTGTTAATTTCAATCAGAATCCATTTTTAATTCCTTAGCAGCCAAGACACCATTTGATTCAAACCTTTGACTCATCTAATTAGATGGCTACTGTAGGTGTCATTCAATTGAGAAGTCAGTATAATAGATACCAAAAGACTTGGGAAAAAACTCTTTCAGCTATTGAGACGTATTTGATATGTTTGATTAATATCTGTTTATTAATCTATAAGAGAATTCTTGAGAAGGTTAAATTTGTGACATTATCAGTTAACGGGTAAAATATATTAACACATTGACAGCCGGCGACCTGCGAGACATTCAACGGCTGATCGGAGGCACAATAGCGGAAACTTCACGAACTCAGAAACCCGCGTTTTCGCGGGGACAATGTGTAAAACATCTTTCTCTCCGAATCTCGACAATTTTAATCTGTTTTAGTCCCTACAGAAACTTATATGTAAAATTAAAATGATCTTTTTTATTTAAAATTGTTATGAAATTGTATTAAAAGGTAACCCTATGCGAGCATATTTTGGGAATAAAATACGCTTATCGCATTTAAACTAATATTAATTCGCATTAAACTAATATTTAATGCGTTTTAGAGCTTTGCTTCTTGAATAATTATTAAGACGTTTTACTGTAATAAGCATGGAATCTCAAAGTAATAACTCCACAAGAACTAAATTTTTATTTATAAACAAGCAACCTTACTCGGAATTGTTTCATTATTTCTTTTAATTTAAAGTTACAATAAACTACAGTATATGTTTCATATCCTAGTGATGCAGTACCTAGAAAGAGATAACTGATTTTGCCCTGAATTGCCCCTGGATTCAAAATATAAACTAAAGGAAAACGTCATTTATTTTACTATCTGGGAAACTATATATATAATTGAAAAATAATTCTGTATCCAAGAGGTTTTAAATTAAAAATGTTTTTAAATTATTTTTTTAGATGGAAAAAATTTTACAGCATATATTTTTAAAAAATTCTCAGCCATTTTCATTAAATGAAAATATACTCATCAATAAAGGATATATCAAAAGTTACATAAATGTGACCAAACAAAATGACTTATCTCGCCACCCATGTAGCACATCCTGTAGAATTATATTATACAATATTGTCCGATATTATATGATATTAAGCAATATTCCACAATATCAAACAATATTGCGAATATTGATCAATATTATACAATATTTGTGTGCTACTAGGGCATTGTACGATGGTAAAAAGAACAGTTGTTGTTTGAAGCTGTGAAAATATACGTTTTGATATGGCAGGCAACATATAAAATAATTACAACTCTGAAGGAAATCAAAGTATCGACTGGTTTCCTTGAAGAAATAATAGACCTAAGGTATATTCAAGTCATATAAAGCTCAGCGAAAATTTTAATAGACATCGTCCTTTCAAATTATTGAACGACGGTTAGCATTTTTTAAAGCTATTTCACTAAGGCGTAATGATGCACAGAAAGACAAATGGTCATTACGCCCTCTAATTCCTCAAATAATCTGAATTCAGTCTATTGCTAAATGTAAACATTCCCTTCTTTCAACTTTTTCTCGGCTCTTTTTTTTGATGAAATAAATACTTCCTAATGATTGCTTAAAAGTGTAAGAATTTGCAAAAATGAATAGCAAATAGGACGAAACAAAAACCGATTTTTGATGTGTAGTGAGCAATTTAGTTAAAGCATTGTATTCGTCTTGGCTCAATACTGTCAAATATGAGTTGTCAGGCACAAAAGGAGAAAAAAATATTTCATACTTTTCTTCTTTAAAAGATTTGTAAAATATAATTGATCATTAGTCAAGACCGATTCAAACAACCAATAGGATTATAGTGAGTATTGAAAATATAAAATATGTGAAAAGGTATATTTGGGATCACCTGATTTTTTGATATCTTCCAAAGTTTAATATATCTGACGTCCTGACACAGGATGAGCGCGTCTTCCCCGTGATCTGGGTGTCCAGAGTTCGAGTCCCACTTCGGGCATGACTTTTCTCCGTCTGTTCTGTCTGTGATTTCTGTGCGCAATGTGTTGTATACTTACTTCTGTAAGCTCCGTGTGATACTTACGGGTTCGTGGGGTTTTTTTTATAAATATTCAATAAAATACAAGCTGAAATATCTGTAAAGTACAAATTAATAGCAGATAGTGAGTCGTTCAAAACGTTTCAAGATTTTACAAAATTTATAAAATTAGTTTTTTGGATTCGAATGCGAAAGAAAAATATGTCACCATTGTAGCACATAAATATTGCACAATACTGACAATATTTTCAATATTATTTAATATCATATAATATCGCACAATATTGTACAGCATTAAGCAACATGATTAGCTACCTGAGCAATAGTCTTAACGAATGTATTGTTACGCTTTTTTTCAGCGTAGCGGGTTCGGATTGAATGGACTTTACTTGAGGACAGCACAAACAAATTTATTTACAGCTATTTACAGGATAATTGATAAAGTAAAAATTTCAGATAAACACAATCCAGCAGTCAACAGTCACTTACAGCGTAAATGCAAGTCTTACGCGCAATAAAAACAGACTGCAAGACAGCTATCGTATAGCACAGTAACAGTAAAATCGCAGCGAGCTCAACAACACAGCGTTAACAGCAAACGCAAACACAGCTCACTAATAACAAATCCTCTAGATCAGCGAGACGCTTTTTCTCTCTTTCTCAACTAACTCACCCAATCCGGCTACTCATCCCTTATATAGCCGAAGAAGCGCGTGCGCCGAAACTCGTGAAACTTCTCAAAACAACGCGCGCAATCCAGTGGCTACTGGACTATTCCTTTCGCCAAACCAATCAAGCTGGCGCGAGGCTCCTCGTGAAATGTCGCCATCTTTGGCACATTTTCATGCCGCTCTCCCGCTTGTAACAGTATATAATCAAATTCATCAATAAATTTGTTTTGAACTATTGTACGAAATTAGTCTCTCAAAAAGCATAGTGAAGAGCAAATCTTTTTGAAGTTTCGAAATTCGAATAAGATATCTTAATTGGAAGAACTTGGCAATTTAATCCATATATCTACCGAAGTTCAATGGGCTAAGTGTTCCAAAGTTAAAATTATTTTATTTATGTTATAAATTACAGTAAGTAGTTATTAACAATTATATAAATTTTAAATGATATTTTGATCAATGTACAAGCAGAAGATTCCTTGTCGAAAACTTGCGATACAACTTTGAAAGTTATTGCATCTTGCTTCATAGACGAGATCACTAAACCAATTACACTAAATATTTTAAAATTGATGAATGGTCTTAATTGATTGAAATGATATCTTCACTCAGCATGCATTATTCTTTCTTTCTTTTCTTTTCTTTTTTTTGATGACACACTTATGCGTATAGTATTTAAAACTAAATATGGCAACAATCACTGTTATTCATATTCATAAATAAAGTAAACAAACAAACACAAATGTGAGTTGAAGGAAGTTCAGGTGTAGTCAGTTTTCCTCTCGGAAAATAAACAGAAAAATTTGAATCGAAAAGTAATTGCAAAGCTTTTTTTTTTTTAAATTCGTATCTGGTTTGTAAAAAAATTATTTCTTCTCTTGTACAATTGCTTGAGTGCAGCGTAAAAACATTAGAGCTTCTTGAACATTATGAAACGATTCTTAAATGTAAACAGCTGTTAAGTAATGCTGTCTCAGCCCGGTTGTTTATAACGTAAGCCAATTTTTTCCGTCAGATTTCAATCCCGGTAATTTTGTTTTACTTTAGGGACATTATATCTGAGCCTTAAAGTGCGAAATAGAGGATTCTCAATTTTCTGTGTAAATGCTTTCATTCCAAATTATTTTTTCTCGCAAGTATTTTTCAAAACTTTTCTATAATATAGATAATTTAAACTTTTTTTTAATAAGCAATTTTTGTTATTTTTCAAGTTTTTAAAACTTAGTTTTTGCAGCTAAGTTAGAAAAATTTATTTGCTGTTATATATAGTTTTAAATATTTTAAACTGTATTCTTAAGTTAGAGTTTTCAGTTTTCGCCAGATTAGTTTGATGATGTAGTAAATTATTTTTTTTGTTTCTTTTCTACACTTTATTTATTTATTTTTACATTTTCCTTTTTTTAAAAAAAGTATTAATGCCATTTGATATTACTACAAATGTGGGAATATTATCTGCTTACTTTATAAGTTTGACTTGTTTTGCAATATTTTGTGGTTAGTTTCATAGACTAAAAAGACAAAGATTTCATAGACTAAAATAAAATTCCTTTTTTCCAAAAATGAATACATGCCATTACTCTATTGTTGACTTTAAAATTTTGCAATATTATGGGCCACTGTAAACTGAAATGATATTCTATTTTATAGAAAGCTCATAATGCTAATTTTTTCTTTTGGTTCAAAAATATTTAGTTGATTTTTTAAAAATATACTTGTAGTAAATTGTCTATAAGGAATTATATATTTTTTGCATTATTATTTATATTATTATTAGGTACTTTTCTATTAGCCGGGTGGTTGTGAAAAATCACCAAAGAAATTCGCCAGAATTCTACATTATTTGGCGATTTTTCGCAGTTGTCCGAAAAGTACCTATTATTATATAGAAAATACCTATTATTATTAAGTAAAATTTCATTTATTAATACTTAAGATTCTTATTTAATAGTTTTTTGTGAAGTATTTTTAATTATTAAAAGGTCCTCTTAAAAGGTATGGTAAAGTTATATATTTAAAGTATTTTATTATTATGATATACATCATTCATGGATATATAAATGTTTATAGGATTCCTGGATATTTATAGAAAATTCTAGTTAATCTACATATAATTTCCTTCCTGTTTACTTTGTGTTTTTTCTTTGATTTATTATTTTATTCAGAAAGTTAAGTATAAATTTAGAAATAAGTATGACTTGATAAAAAATTTATTTTTATACTTTCTCAGCTTTTGTTTTTTATGTTTCTTATAGTTTTTTTCTTGCCTTTTTATGTTTCAGTAGTGAATAGACAGTACCATGAGCAATCCTGAAATTTTAACCCGGGCATTATGGCGTGCAGCAGATGCTGTCTGCTTTGATGTTGATTCTACTGTCTGTATGGATGAAGCTATTGATGAATTGGCAAAATTTGCCAAAAAAGAGAAGGAAGTCATGGATTTGTAAGTATAATTGTTTGATATTAAAATTAAAAAAAATATTATTTTAAATAAAATGGATTAAAATTGTAATTTAATAAAAATTGTAATAAAATTGATTAAAATTGTTATTTGGTTTAGAATATGATAACTGTTGCAATTTAAAAAGCTATTAATGAATGAATCAACATGGTTTTAGTTTGTGTTTTATCTGCATTTTAAGTCTTATGTTCTCTCATAAATGCAGTAAATTAAGACATAAATTTTTCCTTACCATTCTGACAGTATTTTTTTTACAGCCATATTATTTTAAACTGAGTATGAGCAACAACAAAAAATGATTTAAGTGTGTGGATAATTTTTTGTTTTTACATTAAGTATAAACAAAAGAAATATGAAGTACAAATAAAATTTAAATATGGCTCTTAATTTTTAAAAAATCTTTTAAAATGTATTTTGCAAGATGATGTCATTTCATCCTTTAATTTGTTGCTATTAACAATGTTTTTCTTTGTAAAAATTGTGTAAAAGATATAATAACATTTAAAGTCTTTATTATTTCATCTGGATATGAATTTATAATTTTAGAATTTTATTCTGCTTTGTTCTTATATTGTTTTTGCAAGTGCTTTTTCTAAATAGCTTACATTTAAATTAATATTTGTTATGCAGAATTCTGTAGAAATGCTTATCTCTAACTAGTATAATTATTGTTACTCTTTACATAGTAAAATTTTCAAATGTATGAATTTTTAAGTATTTTTTTGTAATCTGTTTTTAAACATTGTTTTTTCCCGCCATCATAGAACATTAAAAGCTATGTGTGGAGGCATGACTTTTCGAGAGGCTTTAGCTAAACGCCTGGAAATGATTCAGCCTACAACAGACATGCTTAATAACTATCTTCGCTCCCATCCACCCCATCTTACACCTGGTATTGAGTGAGTCTTTCTGGTTTTGCTAATTTTTTTAAAAGTAAAATGTTTTTCTAGTTTAGGGTTATAATTTAATGGAACTAAGTATTTTAATTGCTTTATTTCCTTTATAAAAATATGAATTTCTTTATTTTTCTTCCTTTACTTGTATTTAATTTTATTATTTTCATAAATAACTAATTCCTTTGATGGAATGTTTAATAGATAATTATGATTTATTTTGTTATTTGTAATTCATGTTAACAATATCAGTTGACTATTAATATTTGTGATACATGACTTCTGTATTACAATTAGTCATGTTCATTTTTATTTCATCGCGCCAATGGCTTAATTTAAATACAGTATCAGATAATAATCAAACTATGTCTTCATATTAATTTTGTTCCTGCATTACAATTTTTCTTTCCCTTTGTTGGTCATTGCAACATTTTCCAATGAAGTTTGTCTCTTTTATAAACTTTTGTTTTCTTTTCATTTTCACTTATTTTTCTCAGTCCTTTCTATTTTAAAATCTTGATTGAAATTTACTTTGTAATGCATGTAAAAAATACATTAGAAGATTTCATCTGTGTAGATAAATATGAAGCTTCTTAGAAGAAGTTTGGATGGACTTAAAGTTCTTCCATCCATTAACTGACGTAAATATCTACAAACATGCTTGAAATTATCACCTTTCTAATATAAGTATATTTTGTGTACCTTTATATATATATATATATATATATATATATATATATATATATATATATATATATATATATATATATATATATATATATACATATATAAATAAGACTCTTAATAAATATAAAACAGATGCTATTCCAACATCTTTTGAAGGCTTATGAAATAATACCGTTGGTTCATTTCAAAATGAGATAATAATATTTTCTATTAATGAAATTTTTTAGTTTACATCTAAGCTGTGAAAGATATAAAAATTATAAATTTTTATATAATTTTTTTGAATTTTCTTATGCATTTTGATATTAACATTCTGTAATTATTAATTAACAATGTTACATTAACATTCTGTAATCATTATTTATTTCTGTTTGTTCATTAGTTATTGGAATTTTTTAAAAAGACTGAGAATAATGAATTATAATGAAGCCTTGTATATTCTGCAGTATTATAAAAAAATGTTTGATAAACCTTGCATTTTATTTCTGGATTTTATGTATTCCTCTGTAATTATAAGAGTAGTTTAATTTTTTTATCAGATATGCTTATGATTTTTTTATTTATTTATTATTTTTTTTTTTTTTGCAAATTAAGATTTTTAGCGATTTGTTGCTTTTTCTTTCAGAGAACTGATTTCTGAATTACATGACAGAGGAGTTGCTGTGTATTTGGTTTCTGGAGGTTTTCATGCCATCATTGATCCAGTTGCACAACATCTAGACATTCCTTTGAAAAATGTGTTTGCTAACAGCATCAAGTTTTACTTTAATGGTATGCTGGATTTAAAAAAAAAATCCATTTTGGATACAAAATATAATTTTTATGTAAAAATAGTTTTTTTTTTTTTTTTAGAAATAAAGTTGTATTAAGTAAAATTGTCATTATTCGAACAGAAGTAATGCTTAATTTAATTTAAAAATAATAATCGAAAATCCGAGGTAAAGAATTAGAAGTTTTGATCAAAGAGATTGAAAATTAAGGATAAGATAATTTATACAATATGTCCTTGTAGCTACATTATTTTCATCTGTACATAATTAAATTTTTTAAAATTTAATGCATATTTATTATTATTTACTATATCAATTATTTTTATTATTAATACATTTATTTATTATTTTATTTACTTAATGCATATTGTAATTTTATTTAATTTTTTATTATTCTGCTATTTTTATTTAATGTTTTTACTTAATATTTTTTTATTATTTATAATTATTTTTGGGTTTTGTTATTTTAAAAAAATTTAATACATATATTTTAATAATATCAGTTAATATAGTTAACATCATCATGTGTCAGTGGATACTTAGGATCTGTTATGGTAATCAATACAAAAAATGGATTAATATATTTTTTTAAAATTTTTTTTCTAATCATCTTTGCTGTTTTTAATTAATTATTCACATTTTTCTCAATTCACAATTTTATCATACAAGATCATGATGTTTTGGTTAGGAGGTTATGACTCTTCAAAATTTATGGGCAAAAAATAAACATTATGGGTCACTGGAGATTATCATTTGAACCTATTTTTATTATGTATGCTTCTTCACAACAGATGCATCTTTTTAAAGATTCATATAAAGCAATATCATCATGGCTGTTATTTCATCTCAAAATCAGTCAAGCTCCTGAGTCGAGATTTGTATGTCAGGTAGAAAAATTGAAAATTAAAGTTCTTATTTCAAAAATATTATATATACATATATATTTATATAGATTACAGAGGAATAGAGATCAATAGAGAAATCTCATGATTGTTTCAAACTTGTTTAATGACTTAAATTAAGACAAAAAATAATAGGGTTCTGGCATGATAATTTGAAATTTGCTATCACAGACTTCATTTTGTATTTTTTTTCTTCTGATTTCTATTCTTATATAGAATTTTTCTGTAATATTTTATTTATGAATTGAAAATCATAACTCACAGTCAATTTTATTCTATATTTGTTATTTCAAATCATCTGTATAAAAAGTAATAAAATGTTTTTTTTTATTGTTGCTGCGAAACAAAATTATTAGATATAAGTATTTAGAAACAATAATGTTGTGAAAAATTATTTCTGTTGTATTACTCAGAATATCTCTTCAGGGCAACTAGTAGTTTATAAGACATTTAAAAAAATGTATCTTATAACATTGTTACAAAGTTTGTTAAAGTGATAAATATTAAAAAAATTAATCCATAAAAAATTATAATTTTTAAAGATTTTTTTAAAAATCTATCTTGTCCAAAAATGTAACGAAAAATATTTAATTTTCCTGTTAAAAATTTTTATAATTTTAGCAAGCAGCAGAAAAGATCCCATTTTCAGAAGTGGCAATAACATTATTATTTCATTAAATTAGATTAAGCTTTTCAGTCAAATATTTGTGAAGTTTTAACTGATCTGCATTTATTGAACTATGGTACTAATGCATGCTACACACAAAAAATTATATGTGTTATGTTATGATTTTATCTTTACATTTGTATAATTTGTTCTTTTAATCTAATGAATATTTTTTCACAGAATAAAAGTGTAGCTAATAAATAATATTTGGGCATCGATTTAAAAAGAATTTCATAATAAAAGTGAGAAATAAAAAAAAACATTTTTAAGGTGTTGCTTCAGATTGAACTAAAGTTATTTTACATTAGTGATAGGCAATATCAAAAATCGGAAAGATTTTGCTACTATATTTTATATCTTACATTTTGTTCTAGATTTGCTTCTTTACCTTTTATAAGATAAGAAGTAGATATGTTTTTACTTCTAAATTAACTGTTACACAAAAGTTTTACAGTTAGGTATTTAACATGATTATTGCCTCAGTGAAAAGATTCAATAAGCTGTATCACACAATTCTGAATAAAATGCTGAATGTTCTAAATAAAAATTCAGTGTACGGAAACCCCATCAATATGTAAAATTTGTTGTAGTTAACAACTGACCATGCATTTTTAAATAGTTCGTAAGCCAGTATATAAAATCTCTTCAGTCTTTAAAATGTATTGTGTCTGGCAACTAGCCAATTTTCTTAAGAAAGATTGATTCAAATTTAATTGAAAAATAGACTATTTGCATTTAAGATATGTATATTTAAATTATAATGTCAATGCACTATTTTACTTTTAGTCATATTTGTCTATTGTTTCTGCACAATTGTATATTTCTTTTTCTTTGTTTGAATTGAAATTTCAGATTTTATTTTTAGAATGAAATATTTTTGAGGACTAAATATGACAACTAATACTAATAATGTTGCCATGTATGATACAGAAATTATATTTTGTCATTGGTTTTATTTGCAGGAGAATATGCTGGCTTTGATGAAAATGAACCCACCTCTCACCAAGAAGGCAAAGCAGAAGTCTGTGCTTATCTGAAACATCGATTTGGCTATCGAACTCTTGTTATGATTGGAGATGGAGCTACTGATTTGGCTGCTTCTCCGCCTGCTGTGAGTTTTAGTATATTTGATGTAAAAAAAGAAAGAAAAAAGAATTGATTTAATGTAAAATTGAGGATGGAAAAAATTATATCATTATACTTTTTAGAACTGGATTTTGGAGAACAAACGTTGTCCACTTTTTCAAATCTTTGGAAAACAAGATCTACAGTTGCTGTCAATCAATTTAGTTCTTTTAATCATACCTTTTTTCACTATTAATCAATTTATCATTAGACATTAAATAATTCAATAGTAAAGGAGAATAAAACATATAAAAAGTGATTAAAATAGTCATTAAATTAAATCTTTATGTTTAGGGAAAGATATATGATAGAGTGCAGTGTACAGATTAATGAGTTGTACCTGTGATGTATGAGAAAACAAAATAAAGATTGTTGGTAGATTTATTATACCTCTAAGACTAGATGCCAGTTAGGTGCTTATGTGTCAATTCAGAAAGGAAATACAATTTTTATTTCAAATCTTTAATACTTTTGATTAATTAACCCTTATAATGCTAAAATGAAGCAGATTTGACCTCCTTGTATGGGCATTAATTTCCCCTCTTTCTAATAAGATTTTAATAATGTTACCATTTCTTTTAATACTTCGATTGTAGCAATTTTTTTTCATTTCATTTTTTTTAAATAGAATAGTTTTTTAAGAGCAACACATAATTTTATATAACTTTAAAAGTGCAAGAAAAAATTATTAATAAAAGTAATATTCTGAGTGCTATTTTCTGTATTGATTACCAGTGATAAGAGAAAGGGTGAGAGTAGTGCAATTGCTACTGTTATTTTTTTTTAAAAAAAAAAACTATTTATTTTTTTAAAATATTTTTTAATACTACTGTATTATTTATAATATTGTAGAAAGTATATTTTACTTTCTATAAAAGGCATTGATTACCTATGAATATTCAATATTTTACTTTTTGATTTCTTTCGTAAATTAAAATTTTTGGATACATTATGATACTACTTTAAATATTTATACAATATTTTGGATTTCATTTAAAATGAATGTTCCTTGTTAAATTGTGTACAGATTTCTTATTTGTCTTTTTTTTCATATTTACATTAGTTTTTTGATTGTTTTTTATTTTTTTGAAAATGTTACATTGCATTTAAATATTTTACTCTTTGCACATTTTAATGCGGAATTAAATTGGAAAAAAAACTGTAGTTTGCTGTTATATGAAATAAATAGTTTTTCTGATAATTTTTTAATTGCTTAATTTAATAGTATTGAAATCAATTACTTGTGTCTTGAAACAGAATAGAAAACATGACAAGTTTTTTCTTTTTATACCTTTGATATTAAGTATCAAGCATATGTGATCGTCCATCAAGATGTTTCTGAAATTTTATATAAATTTTAATTCATTTGAAGTTTTAGTTGAACGTTATTACTATAAAAATAATTTTATTGTAGGTTTCTTTTTTAGTTTTGAAATTTTGATGAATATTATGATATTTTATTTATATTTTTAATAATAAGGTAAATTTATTTTTACAACAGTTTTTTAAAAAATTATGTTTTCAGGATGCTTTCATTGGCTTTGGTGGCAATCAGGTTCGTGAGAAAGTAAAGCAGGATGCCAAATGGTTTGTCACAAGTTTCCAGGAACTTTTAGCAGAACTTCGAAGAAATTAACTAATCAAAATTAGTGGCAATAAAAGAAACTCGGGAAGCTTTTCAGATTTTAGTAAGCCATTTGTAAATAATGTAAAAAAAAGTTTTAAAACAATTAAAAAAACGGCATTTAATATATTGTTTAGAAATGATTTTTCCTGTTAGTTCTGTTTTCAATGTTATATTACCAGTGATTCTGACATCTTGCATTTTATTGCTAATGAATCTCATTGTTTTGCAATTTTTTTGTGAATATTTATTATTTGGATTTTTTTTTAATATCAAGCATTTTAAATTGTTAACTTTTCCTAATTATCAGTTATTTATATTTATTTTATTATTTATGAAAAAATTAATAAAGGGCATGCTAGAGGAATTAAATTACCTATTGCCTCAGAAAATTTGTTTATAGAAAGCATTATAATCAGTGTCTACTAGTAGTGCTAATTACAACTACAAAAAAATAAGAATTTAATTTCTGTGAAGATTTCTCTGTAATGGAATTATATTTTCCAATTTGGATACTTTTTACATTATTAAAATAGTTTTAATTTTGACTAAAAGATTTATTTTTGGCATTTATCATAATTATACGGTTAATTTTTTCGAAAATGGTTTTAAAAGTTCACATTTTTTATTGAAGCACTATTAAAATGTTTGATATTACTGTTTCTGTATAAAATGAGCTTATGACTTGAGCACAATATTTTAGTACCTCTTAGTAGCTACAAATGATGTAAATTTGTGTTTGTTAAATAAAAATTTATTATTCAGTTTTAGTAACTGAGAAATCAACAGATTTTTACTTACATATACAGTTTGAATCTGCTTTTTAAATATCTATGCATCCTTCTTATGTAATGTTCTGGAGTTTCTCTTATTGTTTCAGATGAAAACCTTCTATTGATTTAGGAATATGTTCTGACATTAAATGTAGATCTGAAAAGAATTCATTAGGAATAATCAAATTTGAGAATAATAAAAGTAAGACTAGAGTGTTTGTAAATTCAGTTTCTTTGAAGTTTCCTCTTGAAATGGTGTTATGAATTTTGTTATGAAAACAATTTGTATGTGTAACAATTGTATACAAAATGTATTTTTACTCAAAAAGTTATTTTTCTTTGAAATGCAATATTGATTATGTACACATTTTTAAAATTGATTTTTTTTCAAACATATTTTAAAGATTATATATTGTTACTGTATTAATTTATTTTGTATTTTGAGCCATAATTTCTTATTTTAAATATTTGCCAAGTAAGTTCTGTATAAATGTTAAAAAAAGTTATATTCAATAACATCTAGAATTAAAATAATCTGTATGTTTTTTGGTAAGTAACATTCTATGGAAAATTTGGTAACCTATGAGTGATCAAATCACAGAGATAATATATGTTTTTACACCTGTGATTATATTATATAAGCTTATAAGAGGAATCCACATTTATTTTCAACTTGATTTTATGGATAATTGATATTTAAAATTAAATTATGTTCATGTATATTGATTGCTTTTAAATTTATATGACATATATATTTTATCTTACTATTAGCTTGAGCTGTCACTGTCTGTGATAAATGTTGCTATATGAAACTTTTAAAAGACTTGTTATAATATCTACATCATTCATTCATTTATGTTTTTTGAAAACTTTAGACTTCTATTCAAAATATTTTTAATGAAAAAAGAAAAAGGATTTTACTTGAAAAATGTTAATGGAATTTTACTGTTATTGACTATACATATCTATATAAATTGAAAAATAAAACTGTTTGGCGAGCTTTTAATGAAGAAGGAAATGATGCAAAATTAAAACAGTTTATGAAATGAACTTCCTCCCACATCAACAATTAGATAAGTGGGATAGTTTCTTTAAAAAAAAAACTTTTTTTGCTCTTAAAAATTACTAATTTTCTAGAACATCATTTTCAAAAAGCACCCTGTAATTCCTTATGTGAATAGTTTTTATCCTTATATATCTTTATGCAAATAGAAATTTTTACATTTCCAAAGATGAAAAAATATATTAACGAGATAAAATGTTCAAATTGCTTTTAATTGAATATTATTAAACGATTTTTTAAAGTTAGAAATTAAAACAATGTCATTTATAAAAAGGTCACATAAAGTTAAGAAATATAATTTTATATTAATTAAAATATAGAATTTACCACTGTTTAAAATTCACCATTTTCAGAAATTTAACTGAAGTAAATCAAATTCTCTAATTTGTTTATCATATGTTAAAAATCTATACTCAGAGAGAAATTGAGTATCAATATCTGGTTATGTATTTTTTAATGAGCTGTGATTAAAAAAAATTATAAATATCATAATCCTTTATTAGAAATAATTATTGCAAAGATAATAATTAATTCTTTAAAATACTCCTTACTGAATATTTTCTAGTATTTTATATCTATATCTTGAGTGAGAACTTCTTTATACCCATTTTTATTATATATAACAGTAAAAATTACATATTTTGCAATTAATATACAATTTATTTAATATACATTATTTAATTAATATACATTTAATAATGTATATTATATTTTATTAATATACATTTTTTTTTGTAAATTTTGAAATATATCTTGTTCCTACATGTTAATAGTTTTATTTAAAATTTTAAAAGCACATATCAAATTTACAAGATGTTATATTTTTATTTAAAGATTTACAATAACGACTTCACAAGAATTCAATATAAAAATATTTAAATCTCAAAGTTAAATTATACTGTTACATGTTTTTAAGATGTTAATAAATATTTCAGTTTTTTTGGGAATGTGTTAAGAGTGTTTAAAGTATATTTTTTTAATTATTTTTTCTTCTTATGTTTCAGAAAGAAAAGATTTAAATTCATTTTAGGAAATTTTTTATTTAATATAACATAGAACTTTAAATAAATTGTGAAATTTCCTATATGAATTTATTTTAATAATTATCAAATTAAAATTACTATTAAAACTAAATTAAATTAAAATTGCCATTTGTTTTCCAGGAGGACAAATAATTTTTGTTGAATTTTTATTGCCAATGAATATTATGTGGTTTTATATCATTAAAAAAAATAAAGATTTGATTTCACATACATAAGGTTATTCATTTCTCTTTAAAAAGTTGTTTAGTTAGCTTTGTTTCTGAGTTGAAAGATACAATATGCTTTTATTACTATTTGAATGTGTTAGAAATCGATCTATCTCCACAGCTATAACAAATTTCTTGATATTGAAAGTGATATGACTGATTTTGATTGAAAGATGTCTAATTTTTAAAATTATAATTTTATTTTCTCATATAGAAAAGGAAGCACTGTAACCATCAATAAACTGAACTGTGAAATTTTATTTATTTCTTTGTTTAAGAGTTCACACAGTACAATAAAATCCATTTTTGGAATTATATCTTAGTTGTTGATATATTTATAAACAAGAAAATTCCCATTAGACAAATAAAATTGGATATATGGTTTAAATAGTAATACTGTAGAATCGTGACAAATCTTGAATGACATCTATTAAAAGGAGGGTTATGTATCTGACCAGCCATGTGCATATAAATAATACAACTTAAAAATATTAAATACGTGCATTATTTAATTGCTGAAGACTAATCTATTTATGGATTGACTTCTCAATTAATTTATGTATTCAAATGCTTGTGGATGTAATTTAATAACACAAAAATGTAATAGTTTAAGTAGAATTTCATTCAATGATTTTAATACCAAAATTGGAAATCTCTATCTGGTTTTGAACAGAATTTATCAGGATTAATTGTCTATAGGGTGGACACTTATCTACTTATTTTTAAAGATATGCCAAAAGACATAATTATAAAAATTTGAGCAAATTTTGATATAGATGTAATATTAATTGTCTAAATGCATTTTTGATTGTCTTTCTATATGACAAGAGAGCACAAAAACTGTATTGTGAAATTATATTACTATAAGAAATGATTACTATATGTCTAGAAAAAAACATAGCTGCCTGACATCATTGTCTGAATTTGCACTTTACCTGATTTTAAGATTTTTTGTGACAATTTTTTAATCAGAGAATGGCAACAAGTATTAGATGAATAAGTATTAATAAATACACGTACACATATGCACAGAGGCTTGAATAAAAATTCTGAGAGGAATAAAATAAAATGGTAAAATAATGAAATGCTCTAATTAAATATTATTTTTAACGGAATCTAAACATACTTCAATTTTTAACAAATGTTTAGGTATATTTCCAAAATTTTTGTTCTTTTTTAAGCATTTTACCCTTTTGGAATTTGATTTCTAGTTCTTTTATAATAGTTTACTAAAAAATTGTAACTTTATTTTCTACATTAGAGTTAATAAAATATTTCACACATAATAATTATAGTAATATAAAAGGAATAATAATATAAAAGGAATCTTGTGGTTAATTTTTTTAACCATATAGCTCAAAGCGTTTTTGACTTTTTTTTGTCGCAGACAGACGTACAATTTTTTTAAAAAAGTGTTTTTCGAATTCAAGGAGATTTAAAACGTAGAAATTTGTCAAAGTCTCGATTATATTATATATTTGATGATTTTTCAAAACTATTCGCTTTATTCTGAGTCAAAATAAAATGAAATATTTTATTTCATAGGAACTACAAAATAAGATCGATTTTTTTAAATTTTTTTAAAAAAAGAGTACTTTTTTTTCAACATTCGTTCCTTTATATAATGTTGTCATACTTAGAATTTTTTCTTTTTAAAATAAATATCTGCTTTGGCTGTAAATCTTTCTTGTAAATTATACAAACAAATGAGGAAGTATTATTTACTCTAGATAATTTAAAGGGTGTGTATTCAGCATCTAAAACAGGACATTTACTTTCATTTATTTCGCAATTAATTTCCTTGGAGTTTCTGCATAAAAATTTCCAAAGCACCTTCCAGACTTATAAATGGAAAATTCCAGAAATTAATATTTAGCTTTTGTAATACATAATGGTCATATTTTGCAGTAGTAATTTGCACAAGAAAGAGGTTATTACTCTGCTTCATTATCCAGTAGACTTTACAGGAGTACTAAAAGCTGTACTGTAAACGGTAACTTTTAGTTTGTAAATGGAAAATTCATATAAATCGCTTCTAAATTTCTAATTACTACGGCATTTAAAAGGCGCGCAAAAGAGTTTATACATTACATTAAAAGAGTTACATACCCTGAGATAAATTACATTAAAAATACATTACAATATGAAACAGAACTGACTGATGGCTCCTTAACTTTTTCCGAGTTTCGTTATTTGCTGATTCATTAATTTTTACGATCACAGGCACTGCAAATCATAGATCCCCCTCCTTTTTTAGAAAATAATCCTGTTTCATATTGTAATGTATTTTTAATTGGATAGACAGATTAATGATAATATATATATATATGTTATTTCAAAATTAAATTCAATCCTAATTCATTTCCAAAGCTTTATCTTAATTTAGCCCATAGTTACATCATTCTAAAATATTCTCTTAATTCCTGGCCCATTCCACTTGTTAATTCAAAAGAAGCTGTGTAAAATTGCTCAATCAGCTAAAAGCCAACTGATTCTCCCAATCCGGGAGAAGTGATAAAAGTTGTCCAGTGAAGCACATTCCATTAAAACATCCCATTATATACTTATATATATGCAGAACATGATATTGTTTTCGAACTGAGGTTTTCTGGCGTCAGCAAAAATCCGTAGGCAAAAAATAAAAATTTTATTATCTACACGAGCATCTCAAAAAAATAAATAATCGGCTTTTATTAACGCGTTGCCATTGCATTTACACAAGCTCCGATTTAAAAAAATAAGTATAACTACAGCAAATAATACGTAGAAAAATGTCATTTTGAGCGCGTGGTTATATGAAATGAAATAAATAGGAAATGTGATATTTTTTTAATACAATAAAGGCGAGAGAAAGTTTTTTGGACCGTTTGCAATACTAAAGTGACTCGTCCGATGAAACAATTGAAATGAATGAACATATAATTTAACGGTGTGCTTGGCCGTTTAGAACTGGGTTCTTGGCAGTTCAAGAAATCATGTTCTGACATGATACATTGAAATATGCATAGCAGATTTCATTTTAATCTTTATTATTTTTTATTTTAACAATGCGAAATGCGAGTATTTTATCGAATTTGTTTGAAGAATTATTTTCTAAATATAGACTTGATTACTTGTAACTGTAACTGCATTTTATTGTCCTCTTTTCAGGAATGCTGAATTTGGAACAACTTTCTTTCTGCTTTCGTTTTAAATCAGATTATTGCGGAATAATAACATTGGCTATATGGCCTCGTTATAGAACAGATATTTATGGAGTTTTTTTTTAAATCAATGAAAGGCTTGGGAAATACTGTCTAGCTATCTTAAGGTGCTTGCGAAAAACACGTTTTTGGAAGCAAGATGCAGATTTCTCATCGCTTCCGAAACGCCACAATATGAAAAAAGACATCTTATCTACGGCAATACATCATCAGAGATAATAGACCCCTTCCGTGATGTCTGTCCATTTTTTTTATAAACAACGAAAGTTCAAGATGATAAAATAAAGAGGGGGAAAATTGTAACTTATTTTTTAAAGTCCTGACATAAATGTTTCTTATCCTTATAATAGAAGTATTTTTCTTATTACAAAAATACTTTTATTAGAGTTGGCACTTTTATTCTGTTAAAAAAATGTTTTCTTTTGAAACTGTAAAATCAAAAATTATTTTTATTCCCCTAACTCGCCCGAGCATGTGTTGCTTGTGCCGTTCAAGAAAGTATGTTCCGACATGATACGTTGAAATATGCATAGCAGATTTCATTTTAATCTTTTTATTTTATTTTATTTTTTGAGTGGATGAAATCTAAGGTTTCGAAATCCCCTTTATTTACGATTTCTATAATACTTTTTTACAGGCAAAAAAATAAAATTTTGTATTAAGACATTAAGGCATAGTGTTTTTTTTTTCATTTGTACAATAATTAGATATGTTATATTAATTAAAAGTACAATAATATATATATATATATATATAACAATTATGTGCATTAAATTAGATTTTCTTTACCAAGTTGTTTTAACTCGTTTGAATGTAAATAATATTGGAGAATTTAAATTTGACTTACGTCTTTTAATTGCGATGGAATTTGGATGCAGATGCAGAATTATGTTAATTTTTCGGTACTTATTTATTAGATCGTTGATCGCCGACAACACGCCAACCACGCCAAATTTCCTTTAGGTGGCCAATATTCTTTAATGCTTTTGAATACATGGCAAACCAGTTATTCGCCCGTATGCAGAGGCGGATTTCCGAACAGGCGCATGAGGCGCTCGCCTCGGGCCTCATAAATTAAGGGGCCTCACAATTTAGTTCTAAAATAATAATAACTCATTATGTATATTAAAATTTTGAATAAAACTTTTTTGAATTTAACAATTTTTAATAAAACTTTTCGTTTTTACACTCTACTATTCCCACTTCCAGTTCTTCATTTATCTCAATCAAAGAATCAAGCAATATCAGTACCCTTGAAAAACTAACTATTCTGAGAATGAGAAAATTAGAAGTCAACTGAGGGGGCATTTTACGGCATGTTTTATCTTGTTCGAAACTAAAGAGATGGATATCATATTGCACCCTTCTTCACATTCGGACTCTATGACATACACGAATGGCTCCCAAAATCTCAAAATAAAGAACGTGATTGTATAATAGGACATAGGAGGCATTTTAGATAGAGACCTTAGTTAGAAGTTCTCTGCTCAAGCTCCAAAACATCATGTTATTAGAGGCTTTTAAAAATAATGACTTTGATTTGTGTTGTGGAAAGTAATTCATTTCTGTGGTTGACCTTTGACCAATGTGAAAATTGGTAAGCATATAATTTTTTAATAAATTTTCGTTTCTATTTTCGCACTTTTGAAAATATTGTAATCGTGGCTTTATATGTTTTGACACATTTCAAGGTTAAAAACAGGGCTGATTTACAATACGAATCATTAGCCATTGGCACTGCTGAAATAAAATAAAATAAAATGGTTACTTTCTCCTTTTAACTGAAAGGGAAAATTTTGCAACTCGGGAAAAATCGTCAAAAATCCAGCTAATATTTTTTATGCGACTAATTTTTTTAATGTTTTAGCCATGCCACAGAAAAGAAATTTTGGAGCGGAAGCTTCGAAACGCAAAAGGCAAAAAGAAAAAGAAGAATATGTAGAACGATATAAAAATTAACTCAATAAATTTATTATAAACGTTTGAAAAAAGAGCTACAATGAAAAATGAGCTAGAAAGAGCTGTTGAGAAAACTAATACAGTATGTGTACCTAAAAGAACCAATGAGCAAATTGAAATTGAATATGCACATGGAGAAAACGTTGAGCAAGCTGAAGTAAAATATGAATTCAAACAAATTAATGAGCGAGTTAAAATAGAATGAGAATTTGAAAAGACCGATGAGTGCGCTGAAACAAAATGTGCCCCCCCTCCTAAAAAAAACCACTGAACAAGCTGAAGTTGAAAATGAATTCGAAGTAATTGGCGAGAGAAACGAAATAGAATTCAAACCTATAAAGACAGATGAGCAAACTAAAACAGAATATGCACAAGTAAAAGCCGTCAAGTCAATTTTATGTACCTAGTTTTCGTCTCCCCCCTTATTTTTAACACACACACGCACGCACACAGAGATACAGAACTTAACAGATTGAAAAATATGTATCAAGGTTGCATACTACAAATATAATTGGAGGAGGCGAGGGGGGGGGGGTGTCAAATTGAATTGCGCCTCGGGTCTCTGCAACACCAAATCCGCCACTGCCCGTATGCGATCTATTGGTGACCGTTTTTTGATTTGGCGAAAATGATCGACAGCTTAATACGTAAGTATCAATTTTCCTTACTTTTTCTATTTCTTGTATACGAATTTTAGAAAAAGCGCTGTAACCGTTAAAACATTCGAACCCGAGAGTTCAATAATTCTTTCAGGTTTCCCTGAACCCAAGAAAAAACAGCAAATTTTTAGTCTTATGTTTGTCTATCTATCTGTGAAAAGATAACTTGAATACACCTCTGAGTTAGACGGTAGAAATTGGTAAATGGAATTACGACAAAATTTTTAGATTTCTTTCACATTTCGAAAGAAATCCATTCACAGACAGTCTCACAATTTGAGTACAAGTAAATTCAGTAACTACAAAATAAAACTTAAAAACTAAGTAAATAATATTTAATACGTAGGTTTAGCATCTAAAATGCAAATCAAGTCAGATGGCTCAAAATTTGATGTAATTTTCGTACGTACGCAAAAGCATAAACGCAGTAGTTTAAACTAATAAAATTTGGTTTGTTATTTTCTATATAATTTTGATGTCAATTGACTGACAAAAATCTGTCCAAAAATATATTCTCGTTATAGGTGCGGTAAAATGCTAAGCCTAAGATCTGTAACTCGTACTTTTCATCTGAGCCATGCAAAATATTCAGAGCCCTTCTTCTGTGCAGTCGACCACCCCGCCACCACTGAGCGTAGCAGTATCGACAGGAATTGTTGTGGCCGATTGTGGTTTTCAGCAATGTCTAGTACATTCTTACATTGACAGAATTTGTCAAACTGACATTCTCTTCAAGATAATTGGCCCCAAATTGGCCAAATACCGACCACCTCCTTCTCTACAAACTTCCAAACAGTTGGCAAAAAACTGACAATTTTTGACATCATGTCCTTCAGAGTCCTAAGATTACCTGGTACCATCAGTACTGATCTCAAGTAATTATTTTCAACGTGCAGATGTTTTCTGTTAGGAGATTTCTATGCATCCCTTTAAATAGTGGTAAACAGTACCGATTTCTTCACAAATGCATTTATTTTCCTGCATCCTTCCAAATCTGTGGAAATATTCAGGGAATCTTCCATATCCCGATATAATTTGGATTGCCAGTGGATGGAATATTTGGAGCCCTTCCAAAATCCACCGTTTCATGCGAACTAAGGGGCGTCTGTGTTAGAACTTAAATGCAAGTGATGCGAGAAAGTTTCCGGGAGGCAGTGTTTCCTTTGTATTTCTATCCCTATTACAAAGACACTTGAGTTTCAAATTTTTATAGTAACGACAAAGCAATGAATTGTTATTTCATAACATTAATCAAAGTAAAGCCTTTTCATTTTAATCAATCAAATTAAATCTGTTGTGACACATTATTTTCTTTCACAATTTCATTACAAAAAGAACGTCGACGAAAAAAAATCCATCATCAATTAGTGTTCCAGAAGTTCTTACTGCCGAACAGAAATTCATTTCATCTGCAACGAAGGCGGTTGAATGTTCTCAATAAATAACGTGAATTTGTGATGTTCATTTCGAATTATTTCATCATTCACCACATTGTTTGAGACATAAAAGCACCGGAGTCATTATTTTCCGAAGAATTTAATTGGATTTTCCTGGTAGTAAGTGATTATATAAGATGGAGGAAAAGGAAAAACGAAGGGATGGATAGAGCGTGTCGCTAATTTTCCTCTCTAAATCTCGTTCCTTTGTCGTCGTACGAAAACTCGCATGCTTTGACGAATTGTTAAATTCCTTTCTTTTATTCAAAGGTTCGTCAGCTCAAAAGATTTCACTTGGCCGTAATTGGATTATAATTAAATGCATCAGCCTAATAATGTAGATAAAGTAATCGAATTACATTAACGCCCCCTTTGTTTTTTCTCTTTTGTATTTCTAACCTTATTAAAGAAGGCATGCCCAAGGATAAATGCCTTGCCAAGAAAATATTTCCTAATTTTTTTTGTTTCGTCAGACAAATGATGTATAACCATTGTTGAAGCGAAATTCCGATCAATATTGGTTATAAAAGGTGTCAGCGAATTCCTGCAAAAAGATAAAAAAAAGATAAACGACAGAAACTACTTGTCCCAGGATCGGGGTTGCGTTCTGTATTTCCTGAAATAAGATTCCCAGTGTTACGGGAAATGCAAAAACACAAAGTAACAACATTATTCGAAGCGATTGCTCCATGCGACTCCAAATAAAAAAATCCATTAGGTTAAGGATCGAATAGAGTTGTTTATAATTTCAGTCATATTTGCAGAATTTCTCGTGTGTCAACTCCCGATGCTAAATTTCAATTAAGTATCAGTGAATATTTATTATATTTTGACAACAGTTTAAAAACGATATTCTTATACAGAAATCTTATAAAGAACATTGCTCTCCTTTCTTTATTTTCTCGTGTACAAGGTAAATCAAACATCGCTTAACTATCATATCAAATTCACACACACACACACACACACACACACACACACACACACACACACAC
>JAOUZG010047888.1:2743012-2754769 GCA_026289955.1 Argiope argentata
CACACACACACACACACACACACACACACACACACACACACACACACTTTTATTTTATTGGCATAGAAGCATTGAGACAATACAAGCTAGATTAACTTGTATCTGTCTGTAATGAGAGTGTGTAGAGAGACATAACAATTCCACTAACTGAAGATGAACAGAGAGCGTAGTCGGACGCGAAAGGGCTGATTAAGAGCCTACAGAGTCTTAATCGATGAGATTTTGTCTTTATCTTTTATTATGGAGTTACAGTTGGATAATAACTCTGAAGAACAGGTGGCAGAACACAACCATAACCACAGAACAGCTTATGAAGTTATCTTTTGTCACAGTGAACAGTTTCAAAGGATATTTGGTCAAGAAAGGAACTAATAAAAGATTAGAATGAAATCTTCTTTGTATATTTCAATGTATCATGTCAGAACATAATTTCTTGAACGGCCTAACACCACGTGCTCGTTCAAGTTAAATTATATTCCTATTCATTTTAATCATTTCATTGAATGAGTTACTTTAGTATCGCAAACGATCCAAAAAACTTTGTATCGCATTGATTGTTTAAAAAAAATATCACATTTCCTATTTATTTCATTTCATATAATCGCGTGCTCAAAATGACATTTTTCTAGGTTTTATTTACTGTAGTCATTAACTTTTTTTTTGTCAGAGCATTTGTAAATGCGATGGCAACGCATTATTAAAAACTTATTTTTTGAGATAATCGTGCAAATAATAAAATTTCAATTTTTCTCTTACAAATTTTTGTTGATGCCACAAACCTCATCCCTAAAACAGCATCATGTTCTGACATGATAATAAACCTAACATAGCCATAACTTTTCAGTGAAATAAAAAATGCTAAACGCATTTGAAATTATAACTTCGGATATTGGGAAGCATCAATCTGCTTAGGCATTAGCTTTGAATGTTATCAATTCATTTAGAGATAGTGATGCGTCTCATTAGTTGATATAATTCAATAGATCAATTAGATAACTCAAAAACTCAGTCACTTAAATATATTAGATTTGGGAAGTGATTTTGTAACTGTAAAATACAAGCTCTCACTTTTATTAGAAAGTTCGAGTGAAACTTTCCGAGGAGACGACTCCTGCTGGTTAGCGATGAGCGTTTCGATTCGTTGTAACTCCAGCCTGCATTCATTTAGCAATTAACTCATTCATATTTTGTTTTTATTTATATATTTGCGTTTTCAAAATGTGATAAACGACTTAATAAAGAGATAATTGATGTCATAAGAACTGTTATTGGAAGAATACGAAAAAATTAAAAATCAAAATATGTAAATGGCCGATCAAACACACCGTCCATCTCTACCATGTTAATTGCATACTAGAGGTAGTATTGTATATTAATTATTTGCATATTAATTATCTAATATATTCCTTGCCGAATTCGCTCAACTTTCCGATGAGATTGATCGAACTTCTAGGAAACTATTTAACCGCCAGTGTAAGAGAAAATCAACGGACTGTTCCTGAAGAATCGATTCTCTGTGACTGAACGGATCCTTGAAGAGAAAAGGCTTCGATGAAGGGGAGAGGGGACCTGATTCCCCCTTTTCCTCCCAACCTGTGATCCACCATCCCTCCTATTAGCACCCCAAGGGAGGGAGGAGGATTACGGAGTGCGGAGGAGGATCATTTGGCTGATCATCCCCTGGGACAGAGTGACGTTAGTGATATCGTGTGGTATCGCAGTAACACCGCCTTCGTGCGAGGAAGGGTGGGGAGGCCTGATTCATGAAGCCCTGCAGGCTTTGACAAATAACCTTTTTCTGATGAAGTGGAACAGCTAACAAGACTTTAATTAATGACGTACTCTTCGCTTAATTTCGAGTAATTGTGATTTTTATAAGTGTAAGACAAAAACTTTCCCCCTAACTCATGCCCATCGAATTATCACATTTTAAAACATATTAGGCATAATTACTATTTATGTAGTTATTTATCTGATCTATAAATAAAGAAAGAAGAATCCGTTAAATGTTTCATGAATATTTGATACTTGCGTATTAGACCGTCTATCTTTATCATCAAATTTGAATCCGTCGCCAATGAGTAACTAAACCGTTGGCGCCGACGGTCTAATACGTATTGTTCTACCGTCAGGAGAAAAACCCCAGTAACCCTAAAAGAAGGAATCTGTCGCCTTGAAAACGAGATATTCTATTACACTTTGGGGGTGACAGAAATGACTGTATTTTATTTGGCGCCAAAAGAACAGGTCTGAAGAATCATTTTTGTTAGAAGAATCACTGATTAGAAGCCTGGTTTTCCTTTGTACTTTGAACCATGCCTGATGCTCATATTTTGTGATTTTTTCATCAATTATATTTCATGTTTTACTCCATCAATCTTTGATCTTAGCTGTGAAAAGAACCTGCCATTTGTTTTAATTGCATTGTAGATTTGCTTTATACAATGACTATATTTAAAATTGGGAAGACTCTGCATTCTCAAGCTCGATCAGAATGTTACAGAATTTTTTGAACAGGAGTCAAGCACTAACTCTTTAAAAATGCATATTTCAGACGTAATTGGACCAAATTTTATTAGACGCAGGGCATGAAATTGAAAGACTGCCTCCTTATCATTGCTTTTTGAATCTCACTGAATACATATGATCATCAGTAAAAAGATGCATTGGTGCAAAAAACACAACTGGGTATTTTAAGTTTGAACTTAAGCTTTCCACTCTTAAAGACACATGGATCTTCAAGAAAATATCAAACTATTTTGTAATTATCCAATGGTTTTTATTTAATATACGGCAGCCACGGGTTTAAAAAATCAATACAAAAGCAGTTAATGAAAAATAGTTGAAGGTTGTTTTTTTTCATTCAAGACATTATTTTAAAGCTCAAATAACAAGGAATTTTTAAGTTTGCGTACAATTTAATTTTATTTAACTCTCATAAATATATCTGCATGAGCACAAACGAAATGAATTTTTTGCCTGATGAAGTGTGCTTAGTCAGCCAAATGTTGTGACCTGTTTTAATGCTTACTTTTCTCTACTTAGATTCGTCTACTTATGGCAACCATGTTCAGGATTTTTCTCCTGACGGTAGGTCAGTAAGTACCGAATATTTTCCCCACCTCCCCAAAGATATATAGCAGCGCGTTTCCAGAGTAGATCATCCTTAAATGTAGAAGCTGGCTTGACTTAAGTACCGGACCTACAGTGCAATTTTCCTGTGTCCCAGGAAAATTTCTTGTTTTCCCAAGTGTTTATCCACTGGCAGTGATCTCTCCAAAATATTCTCGCAAACTGTCTAATAAAGGTGTTATCCCAAAAAGCACTTTGAATGGCATTGCCATATAACAGTTACAAAATACTAAGCTTTGGCTTGAATGTACTATTGTTATTGAAACAATCGTGTGATCCTTGGCGAGTCTTCAGTGATTATAAATCCTGGCCTGCGGTTAATAGAATCCAAAAATTGAATTTGTGCTTTAGACACGCTTTTTTTAGCCTTATAGTATAATTAGTTCATAGAATTTGAATTTAAAATTTTAATCAGAACTATAATTAAATACCAAAATTACATGTGAAATTTCGCATACTTAAATTATTGTGTTTGGGATTTATTGCATTTACGTGTTACCATTCAATCTCGTTTTGGATTTGGCTCAAAGTGTAACAGGTCTCTACAACATCGATTAAATCGGTTTGCAGAATTTTATCGTCCTAGCTCTCTTTATTTTGTAGTTATCGTGTTAATTTATATTCGAACAAACTGACTGATACGATTTCTCTGAATGTGTTTTGCCCAAAATTTGACAGAAATCTACAAATTTGATGTGAAAACTGTATACCCAATGTCAATAGTCTATCTTAAAGTGTTTTTGAATTATCTTTATCTCTAGTAGGCAGACAGATGGGCATTTTTAAAAAATGTGTTTTTTCGAACTCACGAAAATCTAAAAAAAGGAGATTAACCAAAATCTTAGGATCAAATTGTTTGATAATTTCAATACTTCCTTCATACTTTATATGTGAAAGTAAAAACTATATTTGTACGTTTTCCTTGTATTTCCTGGTTTTAATCCATTTAACATTTATTAATTTCTTCAAATTATGAAAATGGGAACCTTTATAAACTTGAAACTGTTATATCGTCTTCCGAATTAAAATGCCACATACCATTTTCTACTAGATGTTTCCGGTTTTAAGGCAAAATTTGAAAGAGGAAGATATAGTTACTTTGTAATTAGTATACGAGTTAATGCAATTACATTCTGTGTAGCCACAGTCATACAGTGGTTATAATTTTGTATGTATTCCATTATCTAACTACAAGTATATCATCTTGAATTATAATGCTATGTTCTATTATCACATGTAAAATAAGCAGCTGGCCAGGGTATCATAATCGTAGGATCTCATCTTGAAGATCAGGTGGTTTCATGTTCGAATCTCCATTCCATTAAAGACCAGTCTTTCAAGTAGGTTTGGAGCACATTAAATTATACTTAGGTTGCCAGACATTCTTTCATCTGTAAAATGGGGCAATTCGCTGAAGGAGTGCCGGTATAAATGTAGTTCTCGTCATCTGATCATGGTGCAGAAATACGAGGTCTATCCCAAATTAACACTCGTGTAGCTTTATAAAGAAAAATTTATGTAAGCAAACTTAACAAAACAGAATGAACAGTAGATTCCGAATCTAAATGGACAACGAGGATATGAAATGTATTAAGTGAATATGAAATTACTACTTCATCTGTAATATGATTGGTGGAAAACTGATTGTTTATGTCAAAACGTTTCAATAATAAAACGATAAAATATTGAAGCTAACTAATTTCATATTTTATTCGTCTACAATCTCATGATACATATTAAAATGCACCAGTAAATGGCAAATAAAGTGAAAGAAGAAAAATAATGCGCGATACAGTTTATTTTTGAAATCTTTTGTGTATCTTGCTGAAGACAAAAAGATATGACGCCTCATCTCAACAAAAGGTAAATTAGTGTTCGATGACGGAGGTTTTGCTCAGAGACACTTGACACTGAAGTCGTATACATTTGACTATTGGAGATGCAATAAAACAAGCAAAAGAAATTGGACAAAAATAAAAGAGTTATATCAGTTATTAATGGTAATTATAAAAATCTCTGTACTTTCGTGTGCTTTGCTGATTTCCTTTCCCTGGGGAAATTACAAGACATAAACCACCAAAAAGCTGTCTTTAGGTCACTGTGGAAGTTAGGAGAAGGAACGGCCTTCATTATCCCTTCAAGTTTCACCTTATTGATATCCTGTCCTGAATAACCTTCGCTTCCTAAATTAAACAAGTAATGTAAAAAAAAAACAATTTTTAAAAACCAATTCCTACTTTGGATATCAGGAAAAATTTAGGAAGTTAGGATTTTTTTTAAATTTTAGTTAGTTTTTATTCAATAACTACAATTGTTGTTCTCTTGTTCCGCTTTACAATGGAAGGTGGGGGTGCAGCAGCTTTTGAGGGTATGTACCCCTGAGCACCCGAATAGCGATCACTTTTGACTCAGTACCCCCAGTGGTATAACTCTCGACGTGGAGAACTTTGTGACCAGGTTCGAACCCGCAGGACAAGGCATGTGAATCCAAAGCCAAATGAAGTATTATAAAGATAATGAGTCACTGATTACACTACGTAGTCAGTGGATGGATAGTAATTCACTTATATAACTAGATTCTTTTAAAAGAATCCTGCGTTTTCCTTGTCTAAACATCAACATTAAGTTAATATCAACCAGGCTATCCCGACTTAATAATTGTAAGTATTATAAAGAACTACTATAAAGGAGAGAATTTTTTTAATTAATTAAAAATATGAATGAATTAATATTTGAAAAAAACTATATTAACATCCAATGTCATCTACTACAAGTGTAAAAAAAATTACTTGAACTTGAGTCTACGAATAAAAAGTATTTAATTAATCATTTATAATTATATATATATATATATATATATATAGGAAAGTGTGAGCTAATTGTAGGAATTGAATAAATTCGTATGTGAATTGAAATTTCAAATTATGTGCTTTAAAAACAAGAGGAAAATCCTTAATAAAACATTAATAGAAAAGGTAAATTTTCTATTCATATGCGAGCATTATCAGCCTTAGGATCAATTTATATAAAAATAATACAACACCCTGTGCAAATATCAGTTAAAATCTTGCGAAGGGACTATGTGGAACTTGCCTGGAGATTCTATCAGCGTGAACGGTTGCAAAAACGCCAAAAAGAAAGAAAGAAAAAAAGAAGCGGCACTAATCTCGACATTTATTTCCAGCGGCAGCTGCTCTTTTATCGTTGGTCCTCATTTATTCCGGATTTAATTATTTCCTTTTTCCGTAATTAATAACTTTCTTTTTAATTAAAACACGATCGACAAGAAAAACGCCAGAAAAGAAACTCTATAAATAAAGTTTTACTCTTAATTAAATTTGTGGACAGAAAGCCAAGTTTTGGAAAGATACTTTTTTTTTAGTTTAAGATATTTTCTCTTGCTTTTGGTTTTCGGAACACAAAGTATTTAATAAAGGAGGCAAAACGGAAAAAGAAGCTGCTTCTGTTTAAGTCCCACTTCTGAAATAAACATGGGAATTTAAATAAAAAGCGTTAAGGTGAATGAATGGTTCGAGGGTTTAAATAAAAAAAAGTTTTTTTTCCTGTACATAATCTTTTCATCTGAAGAGAAAAATACATTTTTTTCCAGTATGAAAGAAGTTGCCTGCATTTCGTACTTAATTATTGCAAGAAAAACATGAATTTTTCAAAAGGCGAACTTTGTAACCTAAACAGAAATTATGCTTGATGTAATGATTTGTTATATTAATTCCTCTTTTCGAAATCATACGAGTGATGATTGTAGCCTCAATAACACGCATAGGGATAAGATTTTTTCTCATATTATTTACATTGGATGGTCCAGCAATACGCTTGTTTGCAAGCGCATAATGGATGTAATAGCTTCCCTTGAAGTTTATGGAAAAGTTATAGCAAATAAATTATTAGAATATTGCACAACTATTATTGCTGTTGTTACTTATGGCACTTGCCATCTATGAGGACTGCTGTTCAAACAAGGGAAAAAAACTTAGATAGATTTATATTTTTTATTTAATACTTAAATAACCTACAAACAGTTTATTTTAATATGAAGGATGTATTTTTTTATATTTTTATCACTACAGTTTAAGCATTAATTTCAATTCTAGTTACTTTAAATCGATGTGGGTTTGATACGTCCAATTTATTTCGGTATTTAATTTTAATGTAGACCACAGCCAAAAATCCGACCTCACATAGTTATAAGGTGGTGAAGGGGAGGACTTCCGTTGCTTCATCAAACATACAGGAATAGTTCCCACGTCCCGAGTGCCAGAATTTAGCTAATTGCTAGCGACTGAAAATATTTTTCAGTGATTTATCTTCTGATAAATCAATAAGCTCTTTATTTGCTTTTATAGACATGTTAGTTGGTAGTTTGTCCTGAAACGGGTTACAAATCCAATTCGACGTTCCGAGCTTTTTCATCTCTTCCCCGAAATAAGTGTCAAAGTTATTTCTTAACAAAAGATAAATGAGTGGAAATTGCAGAGAGTATGTTCATCTTTGGTTACTCTTGGTTTTCTACAATTAAGGTTTCAAGTCCACCTGGTAGAAGGATAAAGAAAACTCATGAATGCATGCTGCTGAACAAGGTTCTAATTCGACCTGCAATTCTGGGCCCACTCAATATTTATTAGAGAACCATAGTTTGGGAACTCATGATTTTTAGGAATGCACAGAAGTCTCGGAAGTAAGAAAGAATCTGAAAGCGATGATTTAAGTACAATAGTGATGGTACCAGATAAACTTGCCGACGTCCTGACATAGTGGTAACGCGTCTTGCCAGAGAGCTGGACATCCCTGGTTGTTCTTCTGGCACGGTCTGTGGTTATTCTTCTGTGTTCTATATGTAAGGAATGTAAATGTGCCCCCCCTGTAAAAAGGGCCTGTACAAGCGACTGTGATGAGTGTGAAGCTAAGTCGTACTCTTGGCCCTAGTTGGCACTATTTCAAAGCAAAAGGCGCTCATTTCGGCTTAAAACTCGCTGATTCCTTGGCGAAGCTTGCGCATGACAAGCACCATTAATAACAACAACAATTGTGTTTTTTTTATAAAAGGTTTGGATTTCTGTTGTGAAGCCAAAATTTGGAAGAATATCGAGAATTTAACGGAGATCTTTTTTTAAGTATTGGTCTACTCCTTTTTAAAAATAAAGATAGGTTTATGGGGAGATGTGGAGGAAGGTCGGTGGCTGACCTCTGACCGGTTGGGGCCAACTGCCTCGAGAGTATGCCAGTTTGGAGAAATTGTCAAATGCCGGACTATGAAAACAACAACAGTCGGTCTCAATAAATTCTGTCGATACTGCTTCTTTCTGGGGGTGGCGGGGTGGTCGGCTGTACACAAGAAGTTTTATATTGCAATGAAATACATGTAACGTTCTTAGGTAAAATATCTCTTTCCGTCAATGAATTTCATTCACAACTGGTTTATACACATATTTTTGTAGGATTAACAGCGTATTGAATATCCTTCCATGCAGCTTTATGCTCTTTTAACTTTCTCGTGCACAAAATATAGTAATCTTTATAAAATTTGCACTCGAGATTTCGATGAATCGACCCAGTTTAGACTTCTTTGAGCTCGAAAAATACGGGTATTGTATAATGCTTGACAATATATTTTTCTGATTTTGAGCTAGAGGGATGAAATTTGGTTAACAGTCTTTACCCAAAATTTGTATTTTTCTATGAATTAAGAATGGAATCCATTAAGAAGAATTTTATCTGGCTGTCTGAATAACAGCACTATAGCCACAAAAGGCGGAGAACTTAATGACTAAAACTCAAACACGAGATGAGAGAAAAAAAAAACTTGCCAAAAATGACATGATATATTCAGTAAGAAAGTACGAAATATTTCTACGTTTCCTATTAATAGTTCATAATTATTTTAAGCCAGTGTCATTCAAGAAGTTCTCTGGAATAAAATCTTTTTTTTTAAATAAAATTTGAGAGAAAGTCTTGGTGAGACAATTGCCACTGGCTAGTTACTGCATTCAGTTTTCAAAAAGTCAATTATTTTCGGAATCACAGTGTCAATTATAACTATCAAAAACAGAAATTATACAAAACTTCGGAGTAATTTTTTTTAATAGATTACAAAGGTTTACTTATGCCTTACTCGCAATATTACATATATATATATATACTCAAATTAATTGAAAAATATCTAGATATTCTCGAAAGATTGCTGTGAAAATGTAAGGAATTGCAAAGAAATATTTAACCACAAACGAACTTTAAAATAAAATGAAATATAATTTATTCAAATGGATCAATGGATCTATAACTTCAAGTAGCATTCGGATTTATCGCTATTTAAATAATCTATAAAAATGAAAATTTGATGGAAATGATTTATAATTTTATACATTCAAAGATGTCATTTTTTGCCTATTTATTTTTCATTGTATTGTACATACTTTTAAAAAGTGATTTTTATTTATTTGCACATAAATAGTAGCACAAATAAATGCTGGAATATTTTTTAAAGGCAGAGAGTACTAAATCCATCTTTGAAATGACACAATAACTTATTCACTTTAAGTTTAAGAGTGGCAAGCAAGAAAATTGATTCAATAATCAAAGATGCCTGCAGTAGTTTAATTTATCATGCATAATTTCATTTATATTATGTAATTTCGGTACATAATTTACATATTTTATAGAACCGAGAACAATGATTCCAGAATAGAAAGGAAATCCAGTAATTTGATGTACTGTAGATCACCCACGGTGAATAAGTGCAGTATACTTTATAGGTCGATGCTTTCAGAACAGCGAATGATAAGCAATTACACACACACACACACACACACACACACACACACACACACACACACAAATGGTATTTACGTAATAGATCGTCGACGCCAAAGGTCATCAACGGTTTAGTAACTCATTGCCGACGGATTCAAATTTGGCGATAAATCGTCGGCGCCAACGAAACCAACAAAATGTGAGATAACAGCTAAATTTTGAATTTTTTTTTAAATAATGGTGTTTTTATGTTTTTTATTTTTTTTGCCATTATTGACGGTTTAGCAACTGATTGGTGACGCCTACAAATCTGGCGATAAAGATCGATGGTCTAATACGCAAGTACCAACAAATCATCTTATACGAATTTCAGCGACTTTAGAGCGATGTAAACTATAAGATTTCGAATTATAGGTTACGTTTTTAATTATTAACGTCTTTTGGAGATTATCTAGCCCTCCGTATTAAAAGCAAATAAAATTTTTAATTAAATATTTTATGCAACTTGATCCTAATGGCTACTTCAGTAAAATATCTTCAAGTTTCAAATTTTATTAGTCATATTATTTATATACTTTTAGAAAACTTTTATTGTTTTGTCGATTTCTGTATGTATTTCTCAAATTACTTTTTGTATCCTCTAAAATTAATTAAAATTGCAGTTCTGAGCCAAAGTTTGGCTTCATTCGATTGGTAATAACGTACACCAAACACTAATTTCATAAATTTAATTTGAAAAGGAAGTGATTAAGCTTCAAATAATACAAAAACTTCAACGCTGAAACCAGACATGCTTTATGAAAGTACGAATCTAAAAATTAGAATCCTTGGGTATTGAAGACTTATATACACTACGAAATATTATTTTATAATTTATGCTATGCTTCAAAGAAATATTCAATATTAATTTTCTTAGTTCAACACAAAATCCAATAACAAGAAAGAATTTAGTATATATAATTCATAAGATCGACAGTCTGTATAAAAATTTAAAATCCATTATTTGCTCATTTATCGCTAAAATTTCATACTATATAGTTTCTTTTTTATTTCATTTACATCATCCTTCTTTTTAGATGAATATAATATTTCAAATGATTGGAAATTAGTGTTCTTTTTATCTGGCTCAGAATGGTTTATATATTCAGTTTATACAAGCTGGATTTACATACTAATACAAACAATATATATACATATTGTCTTAAGAAGTATCAAATTAATAACATAGATATTTTAAAAAGGCATATAGTTTTCTTTTGAAATTATTTTTAAATAAAGTATCAAATTTTATACTTATTTAATTTAATAAAGACATGCGTTGGAAATAATAGTTTTGAAGGTTTAGTTAATGGTGAAAGATAACTTAATTTCTAAATTCCAGCTTTCGCCACTGCGACAAACTGTTCTTTCACAAAACGTAAATAAAGCTAGTTTTTCACATGGGCGGTTAAAACACTCACGAAAAATTGAATTGAATTTTTATTTTATATACAGTATATGCTTGGATAATACGCTAAAAATATTTTTTGTAAAATACACAAGGGGTATTTATTAAATTAATTATAATAGAAAAAAATCAAAGGCAAAAATATTGATGCCATATAAAAGATAGTTTTTCTATTTGAATTTTAAAATCATTAAAATGTCAGTTCTGTTCCGTAATATCTCCGTTAGTTTTTTTTTTTAAATTTATTTTAGCCTTCCTTCCATTTTCAAGAATGAATATATAAATAAAATGTGGTAATGTATCAAATTGTCTAGCACACACACACACACACACACACACACACACACACACACACACACACCTACACACACACACACACACACACACACACACACACACACACACACACA
>JAOUZG010047888.1:2754779-2774744 GCA_026289955.1 Argiope argentata
CACACACACACACACACACACACACACACACACACACACACACACACTTTTATAGAATACATATATATTATTGTAGGAAATAAGCATAGTTTTGCTATACAATGCAATGGAAATTTGGCTACAACAGTGCACATTTGAATTGAATTTCCACTAATTTGGGGTGTCTTCTGAACCCGGTGAATCTACTTTACTTGAATCTACTCACTTCCGGAAATTCGGGGAAATAAGCAAGAGAGGCTTCTCGTTAAATCACGGCTTTATTCTTCTCTTTTAAGACAAAGCGAAAAATTCAATGTCAATACTTAGTTCTTGATTCAAATTTCTTTGTCAAGTCGTTATCGGTAACTCGGCCGTAATAAGTTGCCACTCACTATAACAAAGGAGAAGAAAGGCAATTGGGGATTTTACCAAAAACTGGCTAAGCCATTACTTAGTCACACAGTTTTCACCTGTTATTGCAACTTCAATTAGGTAGTCAAAATCATGATCATTGAACTTTGAGGAGTGCTGGAAAGACAGAACTCCTAACACTTCAGAAGTCAAATTGAGTTGGAATTAAAATAATTATAAAATAAAGATTAAAAGAAAATCTGCTATGCATATTTAAATGTATCATGTCAGAACATAATTTCTTGAGTGCTCAAAAATCACGTGATCGTACAAGTTAAATTATATTTTTATTCATTTTAATGGTTTCATTGAATGAGTCACTTTAGTATTGCAAACGATCCAAAAATCTTTGCCTCGCATTGATTGTTTAAAAAAAATATCACGTTTCCTGTTTATTTCTTTTCATATAATCACTTGCTCAAAATGACATTTTTCTACGTTTTATTTGCGGTAGTCATTAACTTATTTTCTTTTTAAATCAGAGCTTTTGTAAATGCAATGGCGCCCTGTTATTAAAAGCTGTTTATTTGAGATGCTCGTGCAGACAATAAAATTATTTTTCGCCTGCGGATTTTTGTTGAAGCCACAAAATTCGTCCCCAAAACGACATGTTCTGATATGATAATTAATTTTAAGAGGTTGGATAATTAAAATTTTGCTACAATCATTTCCTCGCGATTTTATACGCACCTATAATCTAGTTTTCATTCATATTTTCACCCTTCATTTTTGGTTCATCGCGTCCACAAAACAGATTGACAAAAGTTCTTCTGATCAAATAAGTTGCTATTCATCAGATTCTCTAGTACAATTCTTTGTTTTTAATGTTTGCATTCCTTTATTTTTGTATAATTTATAAACGAAAATGAAAAAAAAAAAAAAAAAAATGGAAAAATACATCTATTATAATTTACACAATGCTTTTACATCCTCATTCATAGAAAAAAAAAGCAAATGCTTATTGAAAGGAGAGCAGAGAATAAAAGATTAAATCAACTAGCTTCACGCGAGTTTTATGGAAATCTGAAGTCTAAAACCATGCGTGCTGACTCAATTTTTCCTCCCTTATCCTCTTCATAGAACAAAAGTCTCGCCGTCAGCGCCCCCTATCCCTATGCAGGGCAACCCCCCGCTCAATCCCGGAGTATCCCCGGGGTTAGTATCGTCTGCTGTCTCTTGTCAAATTGTCTGCTGGGAGCAAAAAATAAAATTCTCCGAGAGCGCATTCCAGAAAGGAGGCTGGTTCTTTTATTTTGCGTGTGCTCTTCAAAAAGGCCGAATTCGTTCTTTTTCTCTGGAATCATTCCCGGATTTTTCAGATTCCCGTACCAAAGGGGTGGTGGGGGAGGGATTTGTTGACGTTCCACTGTCACGTGACGTACATGGCGTGCGACCACCGGCTACGCTGACCAACTTCTCCGGACAAGTAAGTAGTGATTTCTATATATGCATGCGTAATAAGCCTTGAATTGTCACTTTAAATGCAATCACGCCACTGACATTCGGACACTTTGCAGTAAGGAATTTAGAAACTTTGTTTTAGAGTGGTCTTACCTTTTACACTATAACAATTTTTTTTTTGCCATCCAAAAATGAAATATTTGCGTATTTTATGCGTACTTTAAATGTTTACTGCCACATTCTCATTTGGAGGCATTGTTATCTCATTACGTACAAATTCATTTTCAAAATAACCTGAAAGAGATCAATGGTAGCGAATTTTGGTCGCTTTCTCAAAATTCAGAGAAGAAAGGAAGTTAACAGAAAGAAGGAGGGGGGGGGGAAGGAGGTCCTCAAAAGCACTAATATGCAAAAACTATAAAACCGCATGCAAATGAATAATTAAAACAATGGTGTATATGATTTTTTTGTGAAATAAATCAGGGTGATATAAGTCATGTTCTACATCAAAGAATAAATGTTTAAAAATTCCTAGTATAAATATAGAATAATTAAAATACATTGTGATGGAAATATCCATGATGCAAATATACATGTTAAATATATTATGCAAATATACATGTCAGGTACAATAAGATTTTGAGTTCAAAATCTTTTAGATCTCTCCATTTTTTTAATCTTTTTATTGCAAAAAAATCTCAGGTGTTCCATAAAAAATATTCGAAAAATTTGCAAATTTCTTCCAAATACAACAGATAGCTGAATGACAAAATCAAACCTACCTTAATGATTGCGAAATTGGAATTTTTTTGACAGTTACATTCCTTATTATTACCCAATAGTGTTGAAAAAGGTTTCCAGTAACAACCAATTGACAGTACATCTGATTTCAGTACAATTTTTTGTTCACTAAATGTTAAGAAGGAAATTTCTATCGTCACGTAAAGAAGGCTTAACGATCAAGTAAATAATTGAATTATAACCAAATGTAAACAAAAGGCAAAATCCATTTTTAGGTATTTTGAAATAAAGTTAAAGAAATAAATGAAATACCCCCCCCCCCCAGGAAATAAAGTTATATTTAATTATTCTTCCAACATAAATTGAAGATAAAAAATAAAATAAACGATAATAACTAATAATATAGAAGTTAAAGAAATCAATTCAGGACTTTTACTTACCTCCAAAATTAGTACTTTTGACGTGGCTTTGTATTTTAAATCGAGATTAATCTTTTCGATGTCATAATGCACTTTTGTCAACTGAATTCATTTGACACTACCATTTGAGAATTCTTTTAGTTTTTAATTGTCCTCCAAGCTTATGCAGGGTTATTCAAAATTGTGGCAATTATAAAGGACTACAATGACATTGCAAATAACATCGGCGGAAAATATTCTAGCACTGCACAAAGCGATGTACTGATTGCATCTTAATAAATAAACTGATTTCATCTTCTAAATGATTTTCCTCGATGACAAGGGAAACATCGTGGATTCCATTCCACAACCACAGGAAGCATTCCTTATGCCTTCTTTCAATCCCACTTGAGATATCTTATCTGAGATAATGAGTTTGCTGTGTAAATAAAAATATTCTCGCCTCCCAGATGTGCATTTTAATGCTGTGGGATAGAGTTATCTCCACAACGATTTCAGGTCATATTAATTCCGGGCGTAGGTGTGTGGACCACATCGTAATGGAGGCCATTTTGCATCCACTTCTGTGCCTCGTTTAGCTGTGGTGGTGACTCGTCCATCCAGACTAAGTTTAACGTTACAGCAGGTGGGAATGGTTCATTCGAGGTTTCATGTATTTTCAGTACAGAGAAAAATTTCAAAAGATTTACACTTCCCTACCATTGAAAGTGCATCTAATAAAGAGGATATGTGTTCGCTGTGAATTTCTGAAATTACCTGCCACTGGGGGGTTGTCCGAGAGAAGAAGAGAGGTGATATCGTGCAACTTATGATAACTAAATTTTATTGTGTTCAAATTTTCGTCCCTATATATCTCTTTGCTTGTTATAGCTGTTTATACTTGCCTCAGCTGTTTTGAATAACACTATATTTGCTATCAGTGCTAAAACCGTAAAATTTTTATAAATGAACGAAATATTCAAAAGCTCATTTTTCTTGTGTTTGATTGATTCGTTATAAATATAACAAGAAAAACTAACGGCTACATAAAAACAAAAAATAAAATGATTAAAATGAAATGTGTTATACATATTTCAATGTATCATATCAGAACATAATTTCTTGAACGGCCAAACACCCCGTGCTCGTGCAAGTTAAATTATATTTTTATTCATTTTAATTGTTTCACTGAATGAACCACTTCAGTACCGCAAACGATCCAAAAAAACCTTTTTCTCGCCTTTATCGTTAAAAAAAGTAACATTTCCTATTTATTTCATTTACTGTTAATCACGCGTTCAAAATAACATTTTCTAGGTTTTATTTGAGGTAATCATTAGCTTATTTTTTTTAAATCAGAGCTTTTGTCAATGCAATGGCAACGCGTTATTAAAAGCTGATTTTTTTAGATGTTTTTTTCAGATAATAAAATTTCAATTTTTCGCCTACGGATTTTTGTTGACGCCAAAAGCCTCATCCCAAAAAACAACATATTCTGACATGATAAAAAATGATAACATAAAAAACAAAAACTAAAAAAGGCTGACAAAAAAATTACTATGCGCTCGCACAGCAAATATAATTGATATTCGTATTAACGTTAGCTGGTAATTCGATAAAGATAAAAGCAAATAGCTCAGTATATTTATTAAACATGATTAAGCTACGAGGTAACAAATTAAAAGAGAAGCACAAGAGATGCACTTGAAAACTATTTTACAAATACGTTCCTTGCTCTCATGCCTCTGCTTGAAGTTCCGACAAACCCAGATGCATTTAGAAAAAACTTGTTTTAGCAAACAGTAAAATGGTAGGTGCTTTGAAAAGAAGCAGCAATTTCAGAATGCTTTTGGTAATTACGAATAACTGTAAGAAATCTATTAATTACACAAATAAAATAGATAAAATTTCGCTTTTTAGTTTGGATACTGGTAATGCGCTCTATTCTTAGTTAATGAGTTAATTTACATACTTTTGTCATTGTCCTCAAATATTGTTTCCCGACGAATGTTGGTTATTCTACGTGCATCGTATAATTATTCAAATATATTTTAATCTGTTTATTATGAAAGGCGAATCAGAACAATTTTATAAACCGCTACAATTAAGCAAACAAAGGTAAGAAGCAACAAAAGTAAGAACAACAAACTTGCAAACAAAGGTAAGAAGATACAAATTTGAAGACATAACATAAAGGAGCTTACATTTTTTTTGTTAATTTTTGTAATCATTTCTCAACATGATTTCTCTTGGGACTACGGGAATAACTTTACGACTTTCGGTAATAGCTTCATGATTGATAAGAATATTCACTTCACTTTAATTCATCAATAAGAATAGAAACGGTTTTATTCTGATTCATCCGAAATATGGTTATGTTGTAAGTTGTTCCTTTTTCATAAAGCCTAAATTCTAAGACAAAAAATATAGATTTCTAGAGATTCATATATGATGAATCACCGAATTCCTTGACAATCGAAGCCTAACCCGAAGAGTATGAAACTACAATTGGTTGAACCAATCACAGAGGATTTAAGCGGTCATTACATTTCAGTAAGAAATTTACTATCATGCTATGCTAAAAATTATTATAAAATGAAATCCTTGATTGATAGGTGACTATGAATTTTTATTTTTTAAAATTTATCGTCAATGAACTGGTATAAAAATAGGTAATAAAGATTTTTCTCTCAGTTTTATATTAGTTTGAGATACATTTATATTAATATAATTTGACAGAATCGTTTTAGACATCACAGATTAAGATAATCCAAATTACATTTGTTGATTTTTTTTTATTTCCACTAGTTAAATTACTTTTACTTCTTTGAACACGTTTTGAATGTAATATATATTGAATTGTCATTTCAAACACTACTACTAATGAAACAGAACGTCCATCTGATGGCCTTCATAGGGTAACCTCAAACGACTAATGTTAGAAAAGTTTCCCTTTAGGATTAATTTAAAATAAAAAAAAATGTAAATGTATAAAATGTATCTTAAAGCAATTATTTTTGAAATTTTAATTAATTAAAAAATAAGCAATCATTTTTTAATCAAAAGTTAAAAGTTTTTCATTTGGTTACATCTGTAGTTATTTTTTCAAATAAGAGATTTTTTTACATAGTTAAAATTCATAAGTTTTCCTTTTAATGATACCGATTTCTTTGTAGTGTCGTTTTTTTTACTTTGAATACATTTATGCAATAATTTCTATATTACTTTTCATTGCTGAGGGAAATTTAAATCATTTTCATTGTTTCTACAAATATTTTATAGCTTGTGTTTCTTCTGATACGGAAAGCTAAGGATTGAAGATTGTTGTTTTTCATATACGTGTTAAAATTATTTTACGCATTTTTAAAGTATAAATTTATTTAATTAAATGGCTTAATTAATCTAAATCCATCTAAGATCGTTTAGTATCTCCGATATCCTGAAATATTCCGAAAGTTCTGTTAGTGTGTTTGAATACGCCTAACATTTTGTCAGATGTTCTCATATAATGCAAGTTAAATTAGCTGCATCATTTTAATTCTGGAATCATCTACACTATATATGAAAAATAAGAAAGTAAATTAAGTGCTAATCTCATCCGTATCATCCATACTTCAAATTTCAATTCGGTGTTGAGATGATACGGTCCAATAAGTTAATCTTTTGTAAGGTCTGCCATGCAGTTTAACACCACCAGGAAGGAAAATTTTAGATTATGAATAGACAGTTGCAAAGCTATTAAAATAACATATATTAACCCTTTGCACTCGGGAAAGTAATTCGATGCATATATATTCACTTAAAACGAAGACTTGTCCATTGCTCCGAAATTATATATATATATATATATATATATATATATAACAAATCCTCTCATAATTTTGTAGGTACTATCTTTAACAATTAAAATTGAATAAATAAATCTTCAAAATGAGGAACCGTCTTGAATGGAACGCCAGTGACACAATCCGAAAAAAAAAAGTGAAATGCTAGTTACAATTTTATGCTAAAAATACTTTGTAGCAAAAACCGTGTTTATAGAATTATGCAGGAAAGATTTCCAATAATTAAAACTAAATATAACCAATTTTCAAACAAGAACTATTCATTTTTTTTGTAATTATAAGCGACACTTCCATTTTTCTCTCGTGCTCTTTCATTAAAAGCCTTAAATTACCATTTATCTTGAAGTCTTTACAGTTTTTTATTTCTCGTTTGTGCTGTTTATCATCTGGCTCCTACTTAAATCAACGTTATATTTGTACAAAAAAATTATTGATTGATTTTATTAATGTACAAAGATGAAAATTTTCTTAATCTAACTGAAATTTCCTTGACACAGAATTAGCGCATAACAATGCACTAAACGAAAAATAAAACTATAAATTATATTTGTGCAGACAAAAAAAATACAATTTTAAAGTATGAAATGAATATTTTTATTAATATTGGAAACATTTCTTTTTATTGAGATGTATCAATTTTTTGAACAGTTATAACGTTTACTATTATGAGTCCTTAATTATCTGTGAAGATATCGCAGGACTGCATTAAAATTAGGAAATCATAAATATTGTTGTTGTCACTTACCATTGACAAGCCCGCTGGGAATGTCAGCGGTTTTAAGCCGTGTAAGTGCCACTTGTTTTTTTAAGTAGTTCCATCTAGGACCAAGAGAAGGACTTAGCTACTCATGCGCCACGTTCACAAATCTCACAAATAAAACACAGAAGAAAAGCAACAACCATGTCCGAATCGGGACTGGTACGCGGGACGTCCGGATCGCAGGAAAACGTGCAACCTCTATACCAGGAAGCCGGGTGAAATCATAAATAGTATGCCCCAACGTAACTTCAGAACGAAAACTTAGATTAAGAGCTTATAATCCGAGTAAAAATTTTAAGGCTGGAAAGAAAATTGTCAGAATGAACAAATCTTAAGTTTAGAAGTAAATTTTGCAATTGTATGGTGGCTCTCCTCACCATTCAAGACAGCGCAACATTTTAACAATTTATTTGTTTATTTTTTAATCCCTAAAAATATTTAAAAAATGACAAGAATACGAAGAAAATAATCCAATAATTCCAGAAAATATAAGTTAAAACAATTATATATATATATATATATATATATATATATATATGGAACAATGGACATGTTCTTGTCTTAAGTGAATAAATATGCATCGAATTACTTTTCAAAGTGTAAAGGGTTAAAATATCCTTTGTATGATTATTATTTACTTTAAATTCTTTCTTCTTGACTTCTTTTGTCAAGTCTACTCATACGTTCTCTATTGGTTACTATCTGGAGACTTGGATGGGCATTTCAGTTTCAACATTGTTGATTTAGAACCAATATTTTGTACTGCTACTCGAAGGGATAATTCAGTGCCTAGCTGATATTTCCAATTTCTCCTGCAAGAAACTCAATATTTGGTGAAAGCTGACTTGTGAGATACTCTAGTATGCGTGTGAATTCTTTTTACTCGAAACGAATGCTATTGAACCCACACCATTGTAAGTAAAATATCCCCAGCTGTGTCAGAACCTCCAACTAATTGGTGCTTGGAAAATTTTAATAAAAACTACCGATGTCAGAAGGTTTAGTCAGTTTCTTTTTATCAGGAGTCAGAGGTACTAAATTTTTTTAAATCAGGAGTCAGATGTTTTTTTGTCAGAGGTACTGAACAGTTCGAAATCTGCACTAAATAGTTCTTCAGCACGGGTCTCTCCTGACCACATTTTATCTTGTCTGGGGGTTATCTGGCAAGATTTGGTTCATGATCTCCTTTCGGTATTGGACTTTATCGGGGTGAAGGAGTTCATGGACCCTGATCTAGCTGTGCTGGTCACCGGGAGGAGAAACAACAATAAAAAGATCGGAAAAATCATAAAGATTTTTTCCGACATTAATGTTATTCCAGTACAAAATCTATCAACATAAGTATAAGTGGTCCACGGATAACACTTGGGTTGTTGAGTCTCCAGTACTGCCAGTACGTGTTTCGACGGCTGTAAATAAGTTCATTTGCCATATGCAATGACAAATTTTGAAATATGTTTATTTTGACTTTCGGATACACCCTCTGGCCAAAGGTATACTGTCACACCTTAAAATTTTGCTTCTGGAGGGTGACGCAATTTGATACTTAATCTAAAGCTACAAAAGCATTAGCAATGGTTTGTCAGGTTGTATTTATGCGTTTTTGAGGCAATGAGTAAGACAAGGGAGCCTAGTGAGTTTGTACTATTGAATGATGTACTTGTGAAGGGGAACTGTCGAGGCCGTGAAACTGCCGAAAAATCGAACTGTTTTGCCTAAAACACTTGGTGAACGCAACCGTGGATCTTTGAAAAGAGAGTGAAACAAAATCACAAGTCTTCTCGTTGGTGGAAATTTCTCAGGAGCTCAAGGCGTTCAACAGCAGAACTGTTAAGAGAACTGGACTGTAGAGAGTTAAAAAACTGAGGATTCAATGGTCGTGCATCCGCGAACAAGCCGAACTTCATTCTATAGAATGCTAAGCATCGATTGCAATGGCGCAGAGCTCACCGTCATTGGACTGTGGACATGTGGAAAGCTGTTCTTTGGAGTGATGAATTTTGCTTTACTGGGACTGGGCGCCCGGGTTTGGTGAATGCTTGGCGAATGCTTTTTTAATGATTGCATTGTGCCAACTGTTAAGTTTGTAGCTAGAATCATAATGATGTGGAGGTGTTTCTCGTGGTTTAGCTTGTGTATGTTAGTTCCAAGGTTTGGAAAATGAGCTCTGAGATGTTTGCGTACACCCTGGACCATGTTGCACCCCCAAATCTATGGCAATGTTTTGGGGAAGGCCCATTTCTCTTCCAGCCCATTTCTCTCCATTCACACATCAAGGCTTGAACAGACTTGGTTTGACAAAATGGATATTCAAAAACTGGACTGGCGTTCTTAGAGTCCAATCCAAATCTCATTGAACATCTTTAGGAAGAATTAGAGCGCCTAATACATAGCCAGACTAATCGACCTTTCTCACAGCAAGCACTCACTTCAGCTCTGATGGACGCTTGGAAGTCAATTCCTCCAGCCATCTATCAAAAATTGTCAAAATTCTTCTGAGACGTGTGCTGGCTGTCATCGATGCAAAAGGAGGACCGACATCATATTGATATGCGCCTCAGTACGCTCTAATTCCATACCACTGGGTGTCCAGATACTTTCAGCCAAATAGCGTACACGAAATAGAGAGGAAGTGTTTTAATCGTCAAAAAATTTAAATCTCTAAACTTTCCCGAATCTCTAGGTTTTTAGAAATTTGAAGTTCAAGAAACACATTTTGGGAAAAAGCTCATATGTGACAAAGATATCTAAAAAACGCTTTGATGAAACGGATGAAAATTGAACGATGGTCTTAACATTTAATCTGTAGATTTCTGCCAAAGTTTGAGCAAATATCTCTCGGAGGAAGTCAGTCTGTACGGATATAAATTAAAGCGGTAACCGCAAAACGAAGAGAATAAAAATCAGTATACTGATTTAACAATTGTAATATAAACACATGTCAACTTTTAATACAAACATAATGAGGAGTTGACCGTCAGTTGTTCTGTAATTTCAAAAATATATAAACGCGATAATTAAAAAACGCAAGGGCTAAACATTCATCAAATTTAATCTGTAAGTTTTTTTTAACTGCAACTGTAGCCCTGTGTGAAGTTTTAATTTCAGTCTGTTGGTAAGAAACTAGTTTAAAACTCATATTTATTAATGAGTAAGTGGGAAGGCTTTGGGGTGACCATTCTCGTTGGTTTCATTGTTGCACAAAGTGCATGGGTATATAGTAGTGCTCTTTTTTTTTTTTTTTTAAATTTCTTACTTATTGTCTCATTTTTTAGATAAAAAAATCTTTCAATCACAAATTAAAAAAAGAATTACAGGCGCTGCTTCAGTTTTGTACCACATTTTTTTCTTATTATTTATTTGTTATTTTCATACTTGAAGCATTTTACTTCCAATCCTTCTAATCAATGAAGTAAAATAAAAACGCACAAAAAACATCCCATTTTAATTTGTTGATTTAAGTCCTTCGTATATTCTCCAATCGATAAATTGAATATTCATTTTTTGTCCTTGCCATTTACATACCGCAAATTAAGAAAAACAGAATCAAATAAAAAAAAATATTAAATGACTAAAAAAACCCACTCTAAGTCAGAATTCCCATCGCGACCGCCACTTCGAGATAGGAATGGGGAAGTGGAAAAAGGGTGTGTGGAGATGACGCAATAAATCATTCTCCCAAGAAGCAGAGCTCTGTAGTTCTTCCCCCACCACTCCTAACTGGAGACCGCGAGAATTAGTTTTCGAGAAACATCAATATATCTTAATTTTTTTTTTTGGTGGGAGCACGCTAAATCCATCAACGTCGCCAGCATTTTTCGCCAAGTCGTTTACTCGGGGTGTTTATTTATTCATTTTTCGACATTTTATTTGAAACAACAACTCTTTTTTCGAATCTGAGAGGGTTAGGAATTTTTCATGATGTTATGAAGGAAACACAATTATAGTGTCTTATCACTGTCCATTCTTTTGATCCGGTGTCATCAATTTTCTGAAAATTGTTTTCCGAGTGTATATCTTTCATTTGCTTTTTCATGTGAATGTCTTCTCAATTTTGCGATGTTCCTGCATTTATATAAATGGGTTAATTACTATATTAGAATGGTTCTAGCTTCTCCCAAAAGGGATGACATTGGGAAAAAAGGAAACTGTAGCGTTTCTTATTACAATTTTGGAATATATCCTCGCACCAAAAAGCTTTTTACATTTTAAAATTAAAAAAAAAAGTTTTTTCGACCTAGTGCCGTTTTTCTCAACTGTTTCTTTTACTTATAATAAATTTATCAAAATTGACTTAAAATAATTTGTAACAAAGCTTTGTTGTAGTATTAAATATACAGTATACTCCCAAGTATCTGGTAAAGGATTAAACAGCTTCTGTACTATCCAACTACGTCTTGTGTCCAAAATACAAGTTATGATAGAAAAAAAGCAGCGTTCTGCTCGTTGTTCATTGTTAAGTCACCGTGTAACGGACGATACTTCCGTATTAGACAGTCGATCTTTATCACCAAATATGAAGGCGTCGCCAATGAGTCACTAAACCGTTGGAATCGACGGTCTAATACGTAAGTACCGAGTTTTGAGCCTGAAATTTGTTTTAGCCTTATTGCTGGAGTTTTGAAAATGGATAGCCGATTATATAGCAATTTTATAGCGGTACTCTCTAGCGAATAATCTACTTGATGATGTGCTGTAAAATTTGATATTCATGTGCACTGAAATACATATATTTCTAAAATTGCAATTGCAAACCCATTTTTTCTGCCTACCTATTATCTCAGATTATTTCCAGTGAAAATAAGTTTTCGTTTAAAATAATGTAAGTCAAGTAACTCGATTTCGTTTATTACATTTGTTGTATATATATTTTGTTCCCCTTTTATACGATTAATTTGACTTCAAAACAGATGAAAACAGCGCAGCATAAGTTCCACATTAAGTTACGAACGAAGTTAATATTTATTCACCGTGATAATAAGTCACAAACAATGGCAATATAATCCTTAAGCATGTTTCGTAAAGATCTGCCTTATAAAATGTTTATGTAATTAAATTGCAGATATTATTCATGTTTGAAATTACTTTAAAACTATTGTGTGGTTTGCTTGTAACATTCGCTTTTCTCACATGCTTGTGCAAGTTATTACCTTGGAACTGATAATATGAGGAACTAATCGTTTAGGCTTAGTGTTTTATGCTACTTCCGATATTATTTTCGTCAACCCTTAAAAGGTCCGGTTTCTATCTTCAGAAAATACACGTTCAGAGTTTAAAAGGAGGGAAAATATTTTTACTGAGACTTCAGAACAAGCCTTTTTGCTTGCTTTAGAATCTGAACTGAAGATTTCACAATGCAAGTTCAATATTCTTGAATTAAACAGTGTGTGGATTGTTGGTACCCACGTATTAGAACGTCGATGCCAACGGTTTAGTAACTCATTGGCGAGTGATTCAAGTTTGGTGATGAACCATCGACGCCAACGAAACCAACAAAATGACGGAAGATAATTAAAGTTTGAACAATTTTTATAACAATGACGGTTTTTGACCGTTATTGGTGGTCTAGCAACTCATTGACAACGCCTTCAAATTTGGCAATAAATATCGACGGTCTAATACGTAAGTGCCGAATTTTTTTTGGAAGAGGAGGAGAACGGAGGTGAACTTTGCATAAAAGTAAAATAGGAATTTACCGCGCTTCAAACAGAGGCTCATTTGGTTGCATCCCTAGGGTCTCTGAATCGAAAGCCTGTCAATTTTCCACTGATTCAATAGCTCTAAAGCCCCTGAATCCCTTCATCTGCCAAATCAATCAGTCACGAGCTACTCGCAGACCAGTTCCGACCGGAGTTTCTCTATTTCTATTCTTTTTCTTATGAGCTTGGAAAATTCATGTTATCATTGCTTTTTGCCTTTTTGTTGATAATCGCATTTTTAGTATGAAAAGGTAAGCAAAGATATTCCTAGAGCTCTCAGAATAAAAAACAAATTTCATAAAGTAATAGGAATGTGACTTGGGACAATAATTTCCTTAAGTTTTGCACTTCTTATGGCTGTGTCGACTCCACATCATAACCACTTTATACCATGCGCAATTATCGAAATATGTTTATAGTTCTTTTAATAGAGGCAAAATTTATATCGGTGGCACCTTGTGGACAATTTTTTTTAAAAAAAATATGAACCGAGTATGTATGAGTCTTTTGCGTTGCACAGTGAGAGAAAAAAAAATATTCATTTTCGTAGAAGAGTATCTGCTGAAGGATTATTTTGGTTTTATTTTCGTCAATTTAATTACATTAATGCCCTGTTTTAAAGGAAGCCTTGGCTTGGATCTCATAATTTTGCACAGCGATCAGAAGAATCTGAAACTCCCTTCGCCAAACTTCTCTCTCTCTTCCGCGCCATACCCAAGGAAAGACATTTCGCCCCGGTATATTTAACCGGCACCATACTCACTTATTTGGCGTTTCTTCAGCTAAACCAGGTTTTGAACCTGGTATCTCCCAGACTTGAGACCGAGACTTAACCACCAGGCCATCAGGCACTTGAAAGTAAAACACCTATATACCAATCATACTATGTATTAAAACCCTTGCAGCTAATCAGTTATGAAAGAGATTTTGTATTATACCGGTATAAAAATATAATATTAATACACAATACTGTATTATGCTTTATTTTGATAATAAAAAGCGTTCTTATCCCTATTTAATATGAATTTTTTTATTCAAAAATATCGAAATATCGAAGAAAAAACTTTAACAAACTATAACAAAAGCCCACCGTTACACTATTTGATTTCTTTAGAGTATTGCTTGCATATGTTTATATCATTATTTATCGTTTCGCAACAATCCATCAAAAAATATGTCAAGGCTCCGAAAATCAACTCTTACGAAAGCTTTCTCTAAAAAATTTATATTGTATCCATAAAATAATACATTAAGCTTGGCATTCCATTAAACAGCAAAAAAAAAGTGTTAAAAATGTATTACCTTTCTCGGAAATGGACTTGTTCTTTTTCTTACACGAATAAAAGAAAGATCCACTAATTCTTCTTGTTTCTGTAGCACCGAAAAGAAGTTCTATTTTCAAAAACAAAACCCCTTTCCCTTTCTCTGCACATTCAAACCATCCATCATCACTGTCTGATTGGTTTTGGGTGTCATAAACCATCTTCTTGATGTCCCCCTCTTCTTTTAAGAAGCGGGAAGAAAAGCCTTTTCATACGAATAATCGAAGAAACGCATTCGGAACTCTTTGCTCTAATGTATTCCTTTGTTTTATGTATATTTTTATTTGTCAAGCATCATCTGGAATATCAAAAAGACCGTGCGCAAGTTTTTTTCTTATCTTTTTCATTTTAAATCGTCCATGTGGAAATATTGAAGAAATTTGAAGTATTCGATGGAAAATAAACCTGAAATCAGTTTTATTCGGCGATGTATTTTCTTGGGAGATGAAAGTGAAATGAAGTGGCAGTTATGAAGCAGAATATCGAAGGCTGTTACTTTTTTGCAGCGAGATGCTTAAAATAAAAGTATAGAGACACCAGAAATCAATCTCCTGGATTTTTTTTCCTAAAGTTATACTGTTACGTTTTTAGCGTAACGGGTCCGGATTGAATTTACTTGAGGGTAGCACAAACAAATTAATTTACAGCTATTTACAGGATGACTTGATGAAGGAAAACCTCAGATAAAATAAACAATTCCATAGTCAACAGTCACCAACAGCGTATATACAGCCTTAAGCACAGATTGCGATACAGCTCTCGTATAGGACAGCAAACAGTAACTCACAGCGAGATCAATTATACAACTTATTAGTGAGCAGTAAACGTAAACACTGCTCACTAATTAAAGCGAGAAAAGTAATCCGCGAGCTACAACGAGTCGCTACTCTTCCGAGAGGAACTAACGAAACTACAGCAACCCATCCCTTTACAGCCGAGCGAGCGCGGGCCCAAAAGGAGTTTAATGAATGATCCAGCGGCTACCTGACTATTCTTTTCGCCAAATCAACTCGGTTCGTGCGAAGTTCGTCAGCAGTCGCCAATGCCTTCTTCTTCGGCGAGCTTTCACGGCGCTCGCCCACTTTTAACAATACTATTTATGAACATGCTTTAAAATGGATAGACAAATAGCTCAAACATATCATAACTCTAAGCATGTATTAGTCACTAATTTAAATTTTCAGCGTATATTATTTATTAATCACAAAGTGTCCCAAATTGCGAGAATGGGGCTGAATGAGATTTTATGTTTTTTTCTCAACGAAACTGCCCCAGCATCTGCTTAAATGACGCCTACGAAAACTTGTATTTTTTAAAGAAAATTTCATCTATACAAGATAACATTTCCGCAATCACACTACAACCTTGACCTCATTCAATGAGATTTCTGTTTTTTGTTATTTTGTAATAAAAAGATTAAAATGAAATCTTCTATGCATATTTCAAAGCATCATGTCAGAACATGATTTCTTGAATGGCCAAGAACCACGTGCTCGAGCAAGTAAAATTATATTTTTATTCATTTTAATTGTTTCATTGAATGAGTCACTTTAGTATTGCAAACGATCCAAAAAACTTTGTCTATTATTAAAAAAAAAATATCACATTTCCTATTTATTTCATTTCATATAATCACGTGCTCAAAAGGACATTTTTCTGGGTTTTAATTGCTTTAGTCATTAACTTTTTTAAAAACAGAGCTTTTGTAAATGCAATGGCAACACTTAAAAGCTGATTTTTTGAGATGCTTGTGCAGATAATAAGATTTTTATATTTTGGCTACGGATTTTTGTTGACGCCACAAATCTCATCCCCAAAACAACATCATGTTCTAACATGATAATAAAAATCTAACAAAGCGGCGTTTTGCAACAGATGTGGGGTTACTGCCTATTGAGCAGTTTTGCTTTGAAAGTACAGACAAAAAACAACTATGCTTAGGAAACGTAAAGAAATTATACGTATTTGTGAGTATCTTTCTGATGCCTCTTAATCCTATTAACGTGCGTCTTCTTTCCTTGACAGTGATGCGGAGACAGTGCGTACACCTGGAAGTGCCATTCTTCATTTGGAAAGAAGCCATGACATAGAACGAATCTCTGAAACAATGCATTTCTATTGCAAGCTCAAATAAGCCACGGCATTCTAAAAGATTATTAACCAGAAGGCAGAAAAATTCGACTTCCTAATTAAATAATTGATAAATGTGTTGACGCATGATAATTGCCAAACGTAATTTGAAGCCAGTAGGGAACATACAGGTAGGGTGCATATAAAAAAATGCCTAACAATATATAAAAATCGTAGCAAGTGTATCCAGTGAAGATGGTATATCGCTCAGAGGGAAAACATAGTCTGTACCAAGTATCGTGGTCAGTTTCGTCATAAAGTACCACCTGTAGTGGAATGTACATAATAAACTGCTTATTAAATCCTGAAACGATAATCCAAAGTTTTATCTCAAACTGCATTTGATTTTCTGTTTTTAGTTGTTGGTTTGTAGCTGTGATTATGAAGATTAAATTAATTTATGAAAAATGATTATTTTAATCTAAAAATTACGATTAAAAAGGAATAAAAATAATGCATTGATTATATACTACTTGCGTATTAAGCCTTCGATCTTTATTGCCAAATTTGAAGGCGTCATCAAAGAGTTGCTAAGCCACCAAAAAAAAAAAGAAGTTCAAACCTTAATTGTCGTCCGCCATTTTGTTGGTTTCACAGAAGACCAATAAGCGCTTTCTCTGTTCTCATTCTTTGACTCGTTAAAATGATTAAAATTTGATATTTACCTGCCAACGAAAAAGATGCAGCGGCTTATTTCCAAAATGATGGAATTATTCTATCGAAAAATACGTGTTTGAATGGACATGAGATGAGTTTAAGCATGAAAACAGACAAACAATGGCGGTGTAATGTATCATAGAGTTCTGGCCACCTATCCAAATTGGCTCGAGGTGGTTGGCTACCGTTGGCACATAGACGGTCTAATACGTAAGTACCGATTATATTTCATTATGGAACTGACAATAAGTAATAATATTCCAAATCGGTAAGTTTCGGTAACGAAATTGAGATGTCATGTTACTGGTTGCTGATACAAGCTTTATTTAAGGAGTGTTCTTTTAAATCTTGCTCACGGAAGCAGTCAAGGATAGCATAAGTGAAAGCCAAGAAAAGTTATAAAATCCTCACAAATAACTGAATTTAAGTATCTAGGTTCAGATGTTTTCACAAATTGTTGATACAAGGCGTATTAAAGAGGGAAAGGATATTCCGCTATGCCAAATAATCTTGTACCCCAAAATAATCAAGAATGGCATAAATTAGAAGTGAGAACAATTACAAAATCCCCCCAAGCAACAACTATTGGTTTTAAAATGTGAAAAATTTATCTAAAATTAGGTGAATTGCAAGGTACATAAGTTGGATCATTTGATTTTCTTTTACGATTTCTGACTTTTTTAGACATATTACAGCGTGCTTGATTTAATTCAAAATTTATGCATTTGGTGCAAGAGCATATTACTTCCGCTGGCGTAGTGTAGAAGTTTAAAGAAGAGGTAACCTGCTCAGATGTCGTTTTTGTCGTCTGCCCTTTCGTTCAAAATTACTACTTCCATTCAAGAATAGCCCTAGTGTTGCTTTAAAAACAGGATGTTAATGTAATTGAACTAAAATCAGGGGCATGTGCGAGAAATTTCATATTTCTACATATGAATCATCTGTTGGTTTAGCTGGAAACATTCTTTTGTGAGTAATTTAACTTATGCATTGCCTTAAAAATCCTCCCAGCAGTTTCTGAGATGCATAACTGTTTACATTGAACAGATTTTACTTCCAGCTCTTAGTTTTATGGTTAACGTTTCTGCTAAGAAGTTAATTTACTCTTGCACAAAAGCAGCGCAAAATGTTTTCGAGATTTATTTTCCGGAAAGCAGCGAATAGAATTTTGGGCAGCTGAGTGCAGTCCTCCGTTAATTGAGAGCGGAAATAAGAAAAGATCAACCTGATTTAAACTTCCGTTCGTCGCTCTGCACGTTATAAACTAGTTCCAAATATTAATTAATTTCTGACTTTGGCTCCGTTCCTTTGGGAATTTTGTGTAGATGTTCTTAACAAGCGTATTCAAAGAATCTGGTGACATGTAGTATCATCATAGGAATTCTTCTTCATATAATTGATAATGCAGATCCGACTTCCGGGGATGCGATGCATTCAGATTAGAATATGAGATATGGTAAGGCATTCATAGCATTCATATCACATCCCGTTTTATTTTGGTGTTAATGAAATATCACTGTAACTCTGCATTTTGCTTGATAATTAGAAGCTTATTTTATTTACATATTAGATGCATATTTTGAAAACGTCGGCTTTCTGGCACAGAGGTAACACGTCTTCCTCGTGTTTTGGGAGTCCTAGGTTCGGGCATGGTTGCTTTTCTGTGTGCAATCTCTGAGATGTGTGACTGTGCCCCCCTGTAAAAAGAGGTTGTACAAGCGACTGTGATGAGTGTGTAGCTAAGTCGTACTCTTGGCCCTAGTTGGCGCTGCTTGAAAACAAGAGACGCACTTTCGGCTTAAAATCTGCTGATGCATCAGTGGGGCTTGTCCAGGGCAAGTGTCATATCTGACAACATATTTTTAAAACTCATTCACTCATGTCTTTTGAGTCCATTCGACTTTTAACATTATGGTCATCTTTCAATAACTGTTAATTAGTTACATCTGAAAGAATAATATCAAAAATACAACGGAATTTAGAAAATTAAACAACTTATGCAGAGAAAAAAATAATTGCATGATAAAGACGGAGACGTATTGACTGATTGAAAGGGACTTCTTCCCCCTTCAGATTTTATAGCGATGTTTTATGATACTTATGTAGTTCGAAATGCTTATCTCGATTCTAAATCATTATTTTTTACATCATATTTTTAACTCTTGTTTTTATATTTTCTTTTGTTGAATTCTGATGCTAATTCTACCGTAAGTTCTTTATTATTTGTGATTAATATGAGACGAACTATGAACTGTTACTTTTAACAGCTAGTACATTTTGTAAAAAATTTAATGCACTAACTAGTTTAGTTTGTGCAATCCCGTAGCAGTAACGTGACAATCCAGTAACTGATATGCTACAGATAACTATAAGTTGGCACATATTTGGCCTAGCCTACGTCAAGCCTAACCAATTCCATGGACCAAATGTGTAAAGAGAATTTCTGAGCAGAGGCGATATTAGGAGAAAATGGCGTATGCTTAGCACTCGAAATAGTTTCATACGGTTCATTTTTATTTTTTAAAAATATTTAATGTAAACTTTTATATTAAACATTTCTAGGGTTTATTAAATTTTGATTTCACATTATATATATATATATATATATATATATATATATAT
>JAOUZG010047888.1:2774844-2790597 GCA_026289955.1 Argiope argentata
ATATAAAGGAATAATATTGCAAATGAAATTAAATAATATGCTAAACGTATTATTTAAAGTTGCCGTTTCACAATAAGAAATTTTTCCTTTTCATACTAAATGCGTTAAATATTTGAAAAATGTACAGGTATGGGTATGATAAGTAGAAATGTAAATAAGAAAATAATATTTCAATTGAATTATTTTTTAACTTTAAACTGTATTAATAAACTTAATCTATTTTCACGTATTGAAAATTTAAGCTTGTAAAACTTATATAATAAATAATTGAATGAAGCCATTTTAATCAAAATCATTTCAATTAGTGGTGCGATGAAATTGAATATTTTTAACAAAATCTCTGAAAATGCTTTTTAATTTTTTCCATGGAGCTTAAATGCTGATTTAAGCGCTTTCAGAAATCAATGACAAAACGCTATTAAAATCTGATTTTTTGAGATGCTCGTGCAGATAATCAAATTTTTGTGTTTCGCCAAAGCATTTTTGTTAACGCCAAAAACCTCATCCCCAAAACGGCATCATGTTCTGACATGATAAAAATATTTATAAGGATTCAAATTTCATGTATATAAAAAAGAAATGCGGATTATTCGAAAGCATTTGTCCTCATACATGCATCGGCATTAGATGTTTTTATGTTTAGAAACGTTCGAACGAGACAGGAGTTTTCTTTTCAGACATGCTGCGAGACGGACTGCTTGTTTTAATGAAAATATTTTGTAAAATGTCTGACTGTATGGGACAAGACTCAAAAACGCTTTGAAATAGACGGATGAAATTTGATGCGTGTTTACACCAAATTTTTAGATTTTTGTCCAAATTCATTCAAAAGAAGTCCGTTCTTGCAAGGCTGTTCGAATATAAGTGAATGTGATAATTACGAAAGAAGAAGGACTAGATGGAAAAGATTCGGAACGTAGATTTAAGAATTATAATGCAGGCACTTTTCAAATTTTGATTGAAATCCAACTAGAAGTTGAACATCCCCCCTTTTGTAGTTTCAGAAGCATATAAAAGCGATAACTTAAAAAAGCAGTGACTTAAGTACAGGAGTTTTGGTATGGGATTTTGTGACTGCAGTTGTAGCTTCTGGTCTCAACCGTTTGGCTAAGAGCACGTCTCGACAAATGAAAAATTCATATTTAGTAGACGGCATATGAGAAAGTTTTAGAGAGACCACTTCCGTTGGTTTGGCTGTCTCGTAGTGACGTCATCAATGAGTATGTGCCTCTCTGTGATGAATGAAGTAATGCATTTCTCAATGACTGGAATATTAAAACTATGCACGACATTAATCAACGTAATAATCGGCCGAAAATTTTCATATAGAGCAGAAATTGAAGAAGATTCATAACGTTTCCTTTAAAATTCAGATCCTTTTCAGGATTAACGGATTTCAAGACTTGATTACACTGCAAATTTTGTTTTATCTCATACATCCTGATTAATGATTTTAATTTTGATTGTCCTTTATTTTATACTTCACAGACTCAGCAAGCTTTTACTAACAATCTTAAGAAACAGGTTATCTTGCGAAACAAACGGCTTAAATTCAATGAATAAAATTTGTAGGACTTAGTTTTCATTTTATATTTGATTCAATTTTCTCTACTATAATGAGATCTCAACAAGTTTTATTAACAGTGTTAACAGTTTGTTGATCTTACGAGACAAACAACTTAAATTCACTGTACAGAATTTGCAGGATTTAGTTTTGATTTTATTCTTTCTATTCTAATATTAGCTCCACATTCTAACAAATAAAAATAAAGTTACAATAATTTTAGGAAAATCAAGAGATCCGTAAACAAAGTGTTTCATTGAAAATTTCTATTACATTCTTCCCAAATCTTCTGAAGATAGCCTAAGATTTAAAAAAATCATTTTTTGTAATTTTTTTTTTGGTTGATCCCTTTTTTGCAAGGACTTTTTACTTGTACAAAGATTCCTCCTCTGTTTTTTTCTTTTGTTCTGAAAAGAAATCTGTCGGAAGAACGGATATTCAAACGATTCCTCTCGGACCGAAGAGTATCAGAGAGGAGGGGAGGAGGAGGTGAGACAACATTCCTGACGATGAAAACTGGAAGGGAGCCGGATTTCTTGATTTTTTTTTTCTTCCAAAGGGATCCAAACTCGGAGAAGTATTCGTGCAGCGATGCCATTCTTGAAAAGAGAGTTTCTGTTTCTATGAAATGCCGCGTGCAGAGAGGGCTTTGGTTGGATGCACGCGGTAATGGGGTTCTGCAGTAACGGAACTTGTGATTTCTGTCCATAGATATTTTTTATAAGCAAATCTGATCTTTAAAATGTGGCTTGTTTGTCTACATAACTTATTGCTGTCCATGCTTTTATGTATTTGTATTGTTACTCTTCATATTAAGTCTTATACTTTTTCTTTTGTTAAATATTTTGTATTCTGTTTTAATTCGAATCTTCAGTCTAACGACACAGACAAGTAAATATCAAAATATTTAGATCGGCTAAAAAAAATCTAAAATCCAGTTGATCTCTGTTAGGATAAAATAAAAGAATTTAATGATATCCCTCTTTTGATGTATGAATCATTCAATTATTCCCACTTTTATCAATTTCTTTGTTTAAATAGCTTTCTAAGTTTCCATATGCATTTGAATGCGGTAATAACGGAAGTATTTGGAAAGGAATAAAATGATTGAAGGTGTAAATAGATCTTAATCATTGTTTAATTCTTCGTTTATTCTTGCAAGCAGTGCATGGTAAAAAGATTTAAAAATTTCAATTGCATTTAATGCTTTAAATTGAAACTATCGCAGAGTTGTCATTATAGACGGGGACATTCGTTACCACATTCGTGGTAGAGGATGCCAATGTTAACATTACGATATTTTTTTATTATTTTTCTTCGTGTGTTGATTAGACCACATTTACATTTTTTTTTTGTATAAATGTTTTACAGGATGAAATAAGTAGAGCTGTTTTTAAGTAAAAGAACTTCCAGAACATTGATGTGTTGGGTATCATGAGAAGATTATATGGCTTACAGCATTATATAACTTTAAATGTTGCGGAGGCATATTTGAAATTTACTGAAGATCAAAATTGATCGTGGTGTTTTTCATAAGTTACCGTGATATCAGGACTAGATAACTTCAGTTTATAGAGATAATCGTATCAGCTGAAAATTTTTTAAGGCTTCATTATTTTCTTTTTCTATGCTGATTTTTTAAAATAATTTACTGATATAGTCATAGAGTATCAGTTTAACAATGCAAGGAATTTTTTTTCTCTTCCCGATGCATCATGACAGCTATTAAGTTCAATGCATGGTAAAAAGCATTTTGCATTAATGTATTGAAATTTATTTACTTCCTATCCACATCTTTTCATAAGATGTTGTGATACTGTTCGTTTTGAATCGGAGTGTTTCGTCAGATTCAGTTGAACAGGTTAAATATAGGAAACTTCAATTTATAGTGATGATAGTGTCAACTGAAATTTTTTTAAACGGTCCTTATTTTTTTATGAAACTGATTAACAATTTCTTTTTTACTAATATTGCCCTAGATTAATATTCTATCATTTATTAGTAAAATAATTGATTGACTTTTCTTCCCATCTTGGTATATTATGATAGTTAAGTTTAATACATGGCGAAATACATTTTGCATAAATATAGTAAGTATTTATTCAATTGTTATCCGTGATCATGACCTTTTCATAAGATGTTGTGATATTAAGGATATAAAACTTCTGTTAATAGGGATAATCGTATCACTGAATAATTTTTGTATGCTTCATTATTTTTTTATGTTAACAGGAATTTGAAATCTTCTTTCTAATATAGCCTTAGATTATTAGTTAAATAATTGAATGCATTTCCTTCTTATGCTGATAGATATGATAAGATAGTTATTAAGATTAATACAATGTAAAAACATTTTACTTATATACATATTTTTTGTTTGCATTTCACCATTTTTACCTATTTTATGACGGCAGCTCACCTTAATGCAGGAAAATCGAGATTCATATGATATAAGTACTGCTAAATCCGTAATTCCAACAGTATTAGGGGCATTAACATGCTTTTACATATAAAAGTACCGAATTTTAATTTTCTTGCACTTCAAGACAAGAAACCTATGAATAACAATATATATTTCAAACTATCCTTTAGAAATTTCTGATCGAGATCTTTAAAATCTTCTTTGGACTAATGGCCGTTGCCACTTTTCATAACACAATAGATCGATATTTCAAATGAGAGCAATTTGCTATTCAGCTCGTTAGGCAAGGAAAAGGAACAGCAATCTTGCATTGATTTGCAATTAAATAATCGTTTGTCCAGAGAATTATGTACCGCCCTCAGGGCAACACCTTTGCGGTTGTGTGAAATTAATAGAGGGGCACTTCGCTTCGGAAGAAACGTTTATTGCGGGGAAATGAGATGTGTTCATCTTTAATTAAAATGTGAGTGAACTGGAGTTTTACTGATTTATTTTCAGCTGTTCTAAAGTTTTGAAAGTTAGAAAATGATGTCATATTTTGTTTCGTTTTTACTAATTTTTAAGGATGTAAATCAAAGTCAACTGAAATATCATTTAAATATCAACATTCATAAACTTTACATGTATGTAGTGATATTTTTTAATATAATTTAAAATTTAATTAATTTACTAATTTTTATTTTAAATTAGTCATGATAACTTCATTTTAAAATGTGTGCTTATTTTCTGACCCAATTCCCATTTTTTATGTAATTGTTTTTAACACATGCTCTAAAAAAACTGTTTACTGCCTTTTTTTATCTCTCCGAGAGAAGGAATAAAAATTCTTAACAACCATTCATATTTTTCAAATATTCCCAAGATTCCATTGCCTAAGTGGATACGTATCAAAGAAGTAATATGTGAATCTCATAATAAAATCACGAAAGGGAAAAATTTCCGCCACTTTGCTCTTATATCGCGATATAAACAGCCGTCTTATTACCATTGCCTCTTCAATATACAAATTATGATAGTGTAAAATAAATTGATATTAATTTCAAAAATTCTTTCTTCACAATAACATATCTGCAAAGTTGTATATAAGTATGAAAAATAAAAATGGCTAGTCAAACCTTATTAAATTTGGTATTAATTTTCTTCATGTCTTTTATATGTAACAAATGCTATTGTTGGATGATGTTAGTTTACTAATTGTTGTCATTAACTAATGTTTCGTTTTCTAAGTACATCTGACTTGTTCGGAAGGAATTATTTTAATGATAATTGAGCCATGAAAATTTTTCCAACTTGAAGAATGAGAATTATTACTGGATGAAATTTCAGAAAATCTGATTCACAAGTCTGTATGTATACATTTATAATTACTAATAATGTATAGTTTGGGAAGTATGTGAAGGATTCCAAAGAAGTGCTTTCTCCTAATTTTAATTTCTTAGTGATGACAGCTACAGCCATGAAAGCGTTGCCTAACTCTTTTTAAGATCCTGCTCTATTGAATGAGGTTTTGAATATTATTTTATAGCTATGGATTCAGGGGTGTGACACTCTCGAAGTTATATGAAAAACAGGACAATAACTCTTACAATGTCAATGAATTGCATCGATTTAAAATGTAGAAACCTTAATCATTTTAACATTAATAAAGGAGGTCAAATGTCAATACTGTAATAGGTACTTTATATAGATACCTCTTTTATGTCCATAGCCTGCAACGTTCAGAAATTAATATGGTAGGAAAGAACTTCAATTGCCACTTTATCTATGATTAATGAAAATTTATATGTATATAAGAAATTAAATGCATAATTAATGCACATAATATGTTAAAATTGTGCATTGCAAAAAACTATAAAATTAGTTGTAAAAAGATCTTATGTATTTAATTCTAGCCATATCAGAAATTTTAAATTGAATACACATAAAAACTACTGACATTCAAGTATGTGTTATTATTGAAAAAAGTTAACATAGTTATTCCTAATATTATTGTATTGATTTTTTTATTTTTGAGGGCTCAACTTGCATATGTGCCTATATCAAGGATTTTCAACCTGAATATCATGTGCCAAATGTGATACATGACATTTTTTTTTGATGATTGAAGTTTTGTTAAGAATTTAAATAAATATTAAATGGAGCCATTTTTAATTTTTTTTGTTACCTTTATTATTAAGAAATACATAAATATGCTTTTGGGCTCTCCTCCTAATTGATGCTAAATGCTGCGAATATAATTGCTATATGCAAATTGTGACTTGAGATGTAATGGTTAATACTGATAATATTTTGAGGATAACACGACATTTACTTCCTTATCAGAGTTTCTCTAGGGAAATAATCTCTCACTGTCAGACAGTTAATTGAAGAAATACAAAAACATTGCATAAAAATTATTAATTTCTATAAAGTGTTACCGTTTCAAAATAAGCAACGAATTCAGTAGTTTTTTTTTTATTTCAACGCCAATAAGGTTAGGCTTAACGCGTTTTCCGACGATTATTTTAAACGATTCTATTTATTTTCATAATGCTTGATGAATTTAAAATCAAATATTGCTAATTAATCGATTTTCCAATTCATTTTGAAGTACTTTCGAGTTAAAATAATACATAATATAGAAAATTAGAAATTTCTAATCTTATTACGTACCCCAACTTAAGTAGAAAAATCGCACATTTTGCGCTGCCACAATTAGCTTTAAATTCTTGATTGGCGTTTAAAATTCAGCAATACCATAATTTTTTGATCAATTATTTATAGTAAATGTAATAATATCTAAGCCTGGATATTCTGGTTGGTACGGCATTGGATTCCCATCCCTTGGACTGCGAGTTCTGACACTATGGATAGAAAGAAAAATGGAAAATTGCCAGGAAATTCGCTTTCTATTTTGCCGCTGGATATTGTGACTCTATCATATTTCAATATGTATTTATATTAATTGTAATCTTTACTTATAATAAAGCACAATGTGTGTGTGTGTTGGCGCTGTACAGGCCAGACCGTTCAACCTACAGCTACCAAATTTGGTACATGTATACATTGGGCGCCGGGAATGTGCGCCTCGGAACCCTTTTTTGAATTTTTAATCAAAATTTTAATTAATTAAAAAAATAAGCAAAGTTTTAGCGTTTTTTCGCTATAACTTCCGAAAATATTACAGCACAAAATGGATTTTTGCATCAAATTAAAGCTCAAAAAATTAGCTTTACAATGATATAGATGTTTTGACCTATAAATTAAAATTCTTTTTAATGAATTTTGAAACATTTAATTTAATCGTATTTTTCAACAATTTATTTCGCATAAAATAAAAATAAAATCACATCTTCACGAGGATCTAAAAAAAATAATTCTACTTTTAATAAAATGTTGCCATCACATTTTCAGAAGTTCTGATTAAAAATAATTAGTTAATTACTATCAAAAATAAAAGAGAAAAATATAATTTTCATCACGTGATTATGCGAAATGAAATAAAAAGGAAATGTGACATTTTTTAAACAATACATGCAAGAGAAAGTTTTTCTTAATCATTTGCGATATAAAAATTATTAATTCACTTAAAGAATTAAAATAAATAAAAATACAAAATAAAAATATATTACAAAAGTGCCTTAGTTATAACTTAAAAAGAATTTTTAGAAAAGCACGAAACGATAATTTTCTGAGAGCGAGATTAATCATTTAAAAACAAGAAATCTGAAACGAACTTTGAAAATGACGTCATTTCAAAGAAACGACAAACAAAATGCAATTGATAATCAATAGTAGTAAAATATTTGTGCATTCTTTTTTTAATTTTTAAAACAATAAGACATGTTTTGAAATGTTACTTTCACTTATGTGAAGAAGATATATTGTGCAAATCAAAGAATTCGCTTTCGTGATTGTAATTTATCTCCATATTTTAATGAATCGTGTGAAATAAAAACGCATCTGCTTTCAACGAAGCATGCGTAATAATATTGCTATACTGGTAAGAGCAGGTCAGATATTTGACAATGCATCTTTTTCAAACAAACATACGTAATAATTAACAATTCAAAATTTTTAAAAGCATTTAAAAATATTTTTACCCGTATATTTCGGAGGCATCAAAACTTTTTAACCAAAACAATATCATGTTCTCAAATGAGAAAAAATAAATCAACTATCATGTTAACCTGAGTAGGAATTAATTAATTATTTATATTATTTGTTCTTTTGGAGTTAATATTATGGGATCGGTTTGAAATTTGGCTAGTGATGCCTCGGAGCTTTCTAGATGCGTTCATTTGCGCAAGTGTTTTCTAAACTCTGGATGAATGGGCTGATCTGGGGTATCTCTTGGCTCTTTTTTAATGGGCCGTTACTTTTTTCATCTTTTCATGCATTCATGTGACTTGCAATTCTGTTTACATTCATTCGTGTCTCTTCGACTAACCCTCATAGTTTTAATTAGAATGTAGCTCAACAGTTCCGTTCAACGTGAACATGTAATTAGTGCGAACATTAAAGAAGTCACGAAACTGACTGATTTTATCGTAAATCAGTCAGTTTCGTTCTAAAGATATCGTAAACTTCAAAGTCAAGATTTTGATGAAACTTCACTTCTTAAATCTCCCTGAGTTCGAAAGACACCTTTTTGGAAAATATCTGTTTATCTGCTGTGTCAAAGAAAGCACAAAAACGCTTTGAGCTAGATGGATGGAATTCGGCCTATGATGTTTACACTAAATTGTAGATTACTGTCAAATTTCGAGCAAAATCTATTTAGAGGAAGTCTGCCTGTCCAGTTGTTCGAATATAAGTTAATACCATAACGACAAAACGATTGAAGCTAGATAAAAAGAATTCGCTTCACAAAGTTAACATTTATGTTATAGATATCTATCGAATTTTGATCCAAATACAAGAACGGATTGACGCCTGTCATTCTGTACTTTCAGAAGTATAAAAGAAAGATAAATAAAAAAAAGCTACTTAAATGCACCAAATTTAATATTAGGTAGGGGAAAAAGAAATCCATTATTATTTTACAGCCATCTATCGAGAAAATAATGGATTTCTTTAAAAATTATTTTCAAAAATTCCATATTGGAAGGAAATAAAGGAAAGAAATGGAAAATAATGGAAAGAAAGCACGACACTTAACTTGGCTGCACCTCTCAAAACCTCCACACCACACCAACAAGAGGTTGTTTGGCCTCGACGGATTTAACCTGCACCAGATTGGTTTACATGACGATTCATCAATAGAATCGGGACTCAATCCTAAAACCCTCTGGTTTCGAACCGAAACCTTGTCATCAGGTTAACGAGTCTTCCACTTTTATTCAATTCCTACTATTAGCTCACACACGCTCTCTCTCTATATATATCTTGTTCAAATTTTTAATCATTAATAAAATATTTTCTATTCATCCAATCAAGTTCAAGTAAATATTTTTTTAACTTGTAGTGGATGACATTTGATGTTAATACTGTTTTTTCAAATATTAATTCATTATTTTTTATTAATTAATAAATTATTCAATAATTTTATTTATTAATTAAAAACTTTCTCGCCTTTATAATCGTTCTTTAAAGTAGTTGAAGTTGCTAAGTCTGGATAGCCTTGTTGTTAGGGCGCATCCTTTGTGCTGCGAGTTCGAATCTGGTCACAAAATTTTCCGTGTCGGGGGTTACACCACTGGGGGTACTGAGTCAAATTTGATCGTAATTCGGGTGCTCAGGGGTCCATGTTCTCAGAAGCTACTGCACTCCTTCTTCCGTCGTAAAGCAGAACATGAGAATAAAAATCATAATTATTTAATAAAAAGTAACTAAAATAAAATCTTTCCTAACTTCTTAAATTTTTCCTAATATCCAAAGTAGGAATCGATTATTTTTTTTTATATTACTTGTAAGAGAATATCTAAGAAGCTGGTTGGTGCCATTGGTTTTTATATAACAGAGATTGAATAAGATCTAGAATTCGTTTAGTAAAAATGTATTTTTCCATTGATGGACTGAGCTTAAAATTTTATGTTGATATATATTATCTGTTGTGGGAGTCTATCTATTTTGTTGGATTCATGTTAGAGTGTTCTAGAGTGCACATTTATTTTCATTTATTATTACGTGTTAAATAAACAAACTTATTATTAGAATGTCTATGCTTAAATGCATTTAAACCTGAAACACCGAAACTCTTGGACATCACTATGCAGAGCATTATTCAGAGAAAAAACACTTTGCCTTCTTTAAAGATACTTCTCAGTCAAGAAAATACAATTTCACATTATAAGATAAAATTTCTTAAACTGCCTTCATATGATTCACAATGGACTTCAGCCAACCACTTTGAAAAGGATGGTTGGGACTAAATTTCTGCAAAAAGGGGGAGATGGAAAAAAAAATCAGCCCTAGTTTTACCGCGGAAATTCTATCTGGAAGTTTCTTTCTTCCAAAATAAGAGTAGCAGCATTTTCATTTTCATAGCAATCCTTTCCGTGCAGAAGCTTCTCCCGTTTTTAATCCGCAGGGAGGTCGTTTGGCGTGGGACATCCATTTCCGACAAAAAGCCCCTAACACGCACCTCTTCAGGATATTAAATATTCATTCGGGGGCAGGGGCTGAGCCAGCAGCCGTTTCATGACGACCGCCCTGATTATGCAAAGTTAGGTGATGGCTTTTTGTTAGAGGCTGTTAGCTTCTTTCCCTTCCGTGATGGATCCATTTGAACCCGCCAACTTAATTTCATTCGCCAGACCTTATGGGATATTGCATTGTTGAGAGGGTAGATGAATGTATTTACGCGATTTAGGTATTGAAAACTAATTTATGAGGAGGGGGGGGGGCAAGATTCGAGTTTAATAAAAGTATTTGCTTGTATAGATTTTTGCACACCTTTATGCGACACATGGTGATCCAGAAATTAAGAAAATTTCCTCCCAAAGAATCAATAATTCGTAAAGGAATAAAAATTTACTTAATATTAAGAGACTTTTTTTTCGGCAATCAATCGAATTAAAACGGAAAAATCTGTTTAGTGAAAAATGATCTAAATGAGTATAATATTTTTTTTGCATGAAAACCAGAATTCTTTGATGTCCAATGTTCATTTTGAATAAAAAGAAGGTTCAATAGTTATCGAAAGAATGCTTTATATAGTTTCAGAGAAGTAAAGGCTTTAAATTTTTAAACGTGTAGATTTTTTTAACCAACTTAGCTTAGCAAGTATGGAACAGTTTAAAAAATTAGGTCTCATAATTAAAGTGAAGTGTGTCATTTTCTGTTGGTTAAATTGTTATTCCTGTACATAGACATCACATGAGTTAAGAATCTGACATTATATAGAGAAAGTAGCCATTTTGAGAAATTTTTAAAAATAAATAGCATATACTCTTGTTTCGCAAGAAAGAAAGTAAAAAAGACATACCTAACGGCTTTAACAACTAAAACACTGAAAAAATCTAAATAAAGATTAAAATGAAATCTGCAATGCATATTTCAAAGTATCATGTAAGAATATCATTTCTTGAACGGCTAAGCACCACATGCTCGTGCAAGTTGAATTATATTTTTATCCATTTTAATCGTTTCATTGAATGAGTCAGTTTAGCATTGAAAATGATCTAAAAAAGTTTGTCTCGCATAGATTGTTTAAAAAAAATATCACATTTCCTGTTTATTCCATTTCATATAATCCCGTGCTCAAAATGACATTTTTCTAGGTTTGATTTGCTATAGTCATTAACTTATTTTTTAAAATCAGAGCTTTTTTAAATGCAATAACAACGCGTTATTAAAAGTTGATTTTTTTAAATGCTCATGCAGATAATAATTTTTTAATTTTTCGCCTACGGATTTTTGTTGAGGCCAAAACCCCCACCCCGAAAACAGCATCATGTTCTGACATGATAAAACGTCACCTCTATACTATGGCTGTAGAGTTAAGGGAAAGTTTCTAGAGCAAATCTTATAGCGGAGAAATTATAGCTTAAACTCATATACGTTAATAAATTTCTAAATAATACTGGCCAAGAGTACAACCAGGATGTAAATCACAACCATCTTCCACGATTTATGTACTTTAGCCATGTAGCACCGGGCCTTAACCACACTGTGTTACTGATTGTTTTTTCCTCACTGAGATATGTGCTACCTTTTCCGTACCATGTTTCGCTAAAAACAAACAAACTAGTAATAAAGAAACCAATTTTTTAAAATCTATTCCTACTTTGGATATTAGGAATCTTTTTATTTTAGTTACTTTTTATTAAATAACTACAATTGTTGTTCTCTTGTTCCGCTTTATAATGGAAGGAGGGGGTGCAGTAGCTTTTCAGGGTTTGTACCCCTGAGCACCCGAATAACGATCACCTTTAACTCAGTACCTCAAGCGGTACAACTCCCGACATGGAGAACTTTGCGACCAGGTTCGAACACGCAGCACAAGGGATGCGAATCCAACGCCCTAATAACCAGGCTATCCCGACCCTAACAACTTCAATTAGTTTTTATTGAATTAATAAAAAATTAATATTTAAATACACTGTATTAACATCAAATGTCCTCTGCTACATGTTTAAAAAATTTACTTGAATATTGGATGAAAAAAAAGTATTTCATTAACGATTGAAAATTTAAACTCGCTATTGTGAACAAGTTTCTATTCCATCTCACAAATATCTCACAATTTTTGTATCTTTATCATGAAGAATGATATTTTTAATTTTAAAAGAAAGGAGTGTTGAACAGAAGAGGACGAGGAACACGCATTGAAGGAGTGACTTCTCAAAGTGAAAGAAAAAGATAAATGTGTAATCGCATCATTGAACAGACAGAAGGGATAAGATTAAAATTATCATTCTTCTAACGCGCTGAATCTTACCACGAACATTATTCTGCTGGATGTATTGCCCAATCAATGAGTGATAAGCCATTCATATGTCACTAAACAAACTTCACTTGTTACAAGATGGTGGTCTAAGCGGTTGTATCGCAAGACACATAGCAATTTTACTCTGCCTTGATACCATTTTCATGGATGTAGCTGCCATCGTCCAGAAGTTAAAAAGGGGTCCTACGGACTTAAGCAAATGAGTGATCTTCATTTTATCTACCGTGATTCTGGTTTTTGTGTATGCTATACCTGATTTGAATAAAAGTTTCTATTGCCGCTCAACAGACTGAAAGGATGAACATAGTCCTTTTCTCCAGGATATATTAATGTTATTAAAAAACTATAAAATGGATTTGAGACTAATTAAATCAATCAGAGTTTTATTAAAATTAGAAATTTATTTTTATTTATTTAATGATTTGATAAAAAATGAAATAAATTTTTATTTCTGATTTTGAACTGTTCAAAGTCTATTCTGAAATTTATAGGAGTCATCCAAATAAATGAAACCAATAATAAAATATCATAAATTGTTGGAAGAGTCTTATTCTTTACTGGACTGAACAGCATACACATTTTATTATTTAAAAATCAATGGAATGGTGATGTTGCCTTATTTTTAAAGCTAAACCTCACTACATAAGTAGCAGAAAAGTTGCAATAAATTATCCATTCTGCACAAAAAAAGCTTTTTTTTCAAAAAAAAAATCAATTACATCTTTGTTTTGATAGAAATCTTTATCTAAAGATACATTTAGAAAAGCAGTTTATAAGGAAATTTTTTTTCCATAAAAATGCATAATTTTCATTGTTCTAAAGAAAAAAAATGGTTTTTAAAAATGGGAGGATTTTTAAAGGGTTATTTGTTTGTCGCCATGTCATATTTTCTGGTTTTGAATTATTGTTTTAAATTTTGGCAAACTTCCCGTGATGCAGAATTTGAGAACGTGAAGAATTCTTAATATGCGCTTCCTCTGTATGGATCTGTATTTAGAATAAGCTTTTCTTTTTTTTATGTCTATAAATTAAGTCTGCTTTTCTTATGAAAGCCTAAAACATGGAACAGATAAATTTTATCGATATATTTCAGATACGTTCCGTGTTCATTCTTCTTCATTTGCTTGGAATGTCGATGAATAACAAACAATTGGACATTTCTTAAAGAATGTTAAGTCAGTTTTTGTTTTTTAGTTGTAAACACAACTGAATTCTTTTAGTATAGCTTTATCATATTTTAAAAACTAACCTCTAAGACAAATCAAGTTAATGGATATCTTCTTAGTGTATTTTTACGCTGGTTAAACAGGCTTGAATACAAGTCTCACTTCATGCCTTTATTGGTTTCTTTGCGCAAGATTTAATTATTACTTAGCTAATTGTTACTCTAGTTTAACAGAAGACGGAAGTACTTTCAAAGTTGCCGATGTAAATTTAACATGAAAATTGTTTAATGTCTTAAAGTCTTTTATATCAGATATGAAAAGCGTATTAACTCTAATAACGTGATTTATCGGTCATGCGAACGTTCCTAGTACTTTAAGTGCAGTTAGACCCAGCTACCATTGAATGTAATGTAATTGGAAACGTTAGGTGATGTTCCTACTCTAAATGCACTTTCAAAAGTGGCTTAACCCCTTCAGATTCATGCACGTGAGTCTCACAAACCTCGAATGATCTCTTCTCAAAATGATTATTTGAAATGAAATCACTCAATGACGTTATATTCGATCCAAATAAATCTCCGAAATCATTTAAAGAACTTTATAGATAACTGAATATATAAGATAACACATTTTTGAGATAACAGGTGTCATCTAATGAGGTTGAAAAACAGATTAATTAAGAGGTTGATGAATAATTTAAAACGAATACATCTCCTTCACTGGCGTTGTAGCCTTAGATGAACCTATCCTTCTCCATTCCATGCCGTTCTGTTCTTGTCTTAAAGTTTTCCAATTTTTTAAGTTAACAGTTTGTTCTAGATAGTCAATCCTCCTAAGTTTTGATCCTTCTCTTTTTCAGGTATTAAATTACTTATCCGAAAATATCTTTTTAGCGCTTCGATTGTCCTTCAATCGTTTTAACTGTCCTGTCCATTTAATCAACTACTTTGCTATAAATTTAATAATATTTGGGTCTTTAGATAGTTTGAAAATTTACCATTTGGCTCTTCTTCTCCAACAGTTATTACAATTAAAAGTTCTATTCTATAAGTGTCTCTCATTCTCTGCCAGACATTAAAATAATTATGTACTTTTATAAAATATTAAATAGGAAGGCAAATGAAAGGCACTGTTAAAAATTAATTTATATTGCTTTAAAAAGAATATGAAATTCTTCAACAAAAATACGTTCCGTGGTCTTTTCTCATTTTGTTTGCTGCCTACACATCCTCGTTGAAGACAGCGATGGTGTGATGAAACCATCTGTCGGTGCGTCGCGTGCGCCGACCACAGCGGCTAATGATAGAGGTCACGCCATGGCAATCCTTTTTCGCAAACAGAGACCAAGGTTGAAGGATCGATGTCTTAAACAAACCTCCTCCTTCCAGTAATGAAATCTGATTCCACAGAGTAGTTAGTTTTCCAGGATTTCCACTCTGAAAGTCTTTACTTCTTTTAAAGGCCTAAATTTTAAATCTGAAAGAAAAGTAAGCATTTTGTTATATAGATTCGAGGCAGTGAAATTAAGAATTCCTCGTGGTAACCGCTCAAATTATGCTACGAGCACATGTCCTTTAATTGACCATTCTTATTAGACCTTTTTTTTCTATCGGCAAATAGTCAACACGTATTAAATTTCTAAATTTGAAATCTAAAAGATAAAAGAGGCATTTTTATGCATGGATTTCGTGAAAGGGTTGGAGGAATTTAATGCGGTAGCAATTCAAAT
>JAOUZG010047888.1:2794560-2833513 GCA_026289955.1 Argiope argentata
TATATATATATATATATATATATATATATATATATATATATATATATAAATGCAACCAACTGGAAATGCGTTGCTAAGCGCAAAACTGGAGAACGGCTTGACCGATTCGGCTAATTTTTTAAAATATTTTCGTTAAGGCAAGAGGATGTTTCTTATGGAGAGAAAAAAATTAAAAAACTGCGTGGAAATTAGTTAAAATGACACTTTTCTTACTTTCCCGCCAAAAATCTTCATTTTCTTCCCCCACACCAACTGAGTAAGATAGCAGGAAGTAATAAATTATGATTTGTTTAGAAAGAAATACGCGAAATCAGTTGGTTTTCATTCATAGATAACGGGATATTTAGAAGAAAATAGTTGCTTTTATTATGAGTCTGTATGGATATTTAATCTATGCCTACTCAAAATAAAGTCTGGGCAGGGAAGAAAAAAAGTAATAACAAAGGGAAAAAAGGTTTTATAGAAAGAAAAGTAGTGAAAAAAAAGGATAGAAAAGAAAAGAAGGATGTGTGTGTCACCATTATTTCGTCTGTGCGAGACATTTTCCAAGCTGTTTTTAAGCTTTCGCATCTCTTGAAAACCAGTTGTGTCTGTATTTGTTTAGTGTGTTTACATTTATGAAAATTTGAATCTTATTATTCTATAAAAACAGAATTTTAGACCTTTCCCTCCACCATTTGAGTAAATTATCAATTCCGGGACAATCATTGCTCGGATAGAAAGAGAAAGATGAGTAGTACAATGAACAGAACATATGAAGAAAATATATATATATATATATATATATATATATATATATATATATATATATATATATATATATATATAAAGACAGTGTGAGCTAATTGTAGGAATTGAATAAATCCGTATGTGAATGTTGATGTTCTGCTAATCTACGGCAACGATCGCCCATATATATTATTTTTTTATATATTTCAAATTGCACACATCAACAACAAGAACTGCAGCATAAGTTTTACTGGAAGCTGTTTGATTCATTCACTTTACTGTCCTGATCTTACTCTCAGCGACTTACATCTGTTCTTGGAATTACAAAAAATTCTTTCCGGTCATCAATTTTTCAAATATGAATATCTCCAGATGGCTTTATTCCCAGCTTCTACGATTCATGACTATAAAGACTTAATCCAAGATTCGACAATCGTTAATTACATAATGTTTGTGCTGAGAAATGCTGTAATATTGTTCTATCTTTTGCTATAAACGTATGTTTTGAGATAATCATGTCTTGTTTATTTTTATGGGTCATGGGTAACGTACGTTTTGGACGGCTCTCGTACATTCAAGATATTGATATTGTAAATTACGTAATGGTTGTAATGCACAGTAGTTGAAATATTGCTCTATCTTTTTTATTTATATATTTCGAGGTAATTTAGTACTATTAATTTTATGGACAATGGGAAACTTCCTTTATGGACGGTCCTCGAACATTCAAGATTTTAAGGTGGCCCACCACAAATGGACTCACCTTACATTAGGGAATTCCTACTTAAGATTAAAATTTGAAGCGCATCGAAAATGAAATGCTACGTTTCTTATAATATTTACGAACTTGAATTATTTTTATTTCATTATTATCTAAAGGAACAGTTTGGTTGTATTTTTTTAAATCAATGATGACAGCCTTTCTTTCATGGAGTCAAATAACAAAGTGAGTATAAAATAATCCTAAACTGTATCTCATTCTGTTTTTTCGAGGCGTTTCACCTTCTTTCGTTCCTTTACGATCTCAATAAAGGGAGCGTTCTTCTCTCCCTAAATTAGTCCAGAACGATAGATGTCCAAAGAACATAGAACAATCTTGGACGAAAATCTAGAACGTTCTGGCTACTCAGCATCCGCCTCTGATGACTCCTTTTACGGTCTGCGTTATTCGCTATTTCTGCATCGCTTTCTGGATAGCATGCAGTTACATACATTCTTTATGCTCCCATGATTTCAGCCCTATCTTTAACCACTTAACTGTTTTGCCCGTATGCTGTACGCGCATTGATGTATCGAATTTTGACAGTTGTGTACAAAAATTAACCCTTCATAACAATTATGACTCAATAGTAAAATGACTTCGAATACGTTGATAAGTCAAGTATTCAATGGATTTCCATTTGAATCAAAATAAGGAAATATTTCCAAAATAGAAGGTGTCATCCTATTAGATAGTAAAGAAAATAAAACTGTTAAGTGGCTAATATTGTTCTTGAGTAAAATCATAGATCTCTAACCTTCAAGAATTCAAATCGAACTTTTCTGGAGTGTCATTTTGCTATACGTCTTTATAATTCATGTGATTCCAGATCACGGTTAGTTCGAAATATGAAGAAATAATTTCCAGTTTCTACTTAAATATTATTTCAGGTTTTGTGTTTAGCCCAAAGGTCAGGTATGCCCAAAGAAGTAAATGTTATGTATTTACAGCATTATATGAAATAATTATACTTAAAAAGATTTAATTCCTGAGATTTATGTACATTTTTTATCATCTGATTCTTCTATTTATATGCAAACAATGTTGAAAAAGGAATCGTATGTAATTCATTAGGAGGGACATGACATACAGCTGGAAGAATTCCGATATTACTATTCCCTTTTTAGAGGAATACGAAGACGGTTTTAGGTCGGACTGTGTTATTAGAATAGTGCCGGGAAAAGAAGGCATCTGATAAAGCATCTCAATAACCTCAGATGTAGCAACCAATTTCTCAGATATAGCGCTTATAGATGTATCTTGGAATTCTGATTCAAGCTATCAGTTTATACATTCAGGTTAGGATTCCTTAACATGATGGAGAATAATGGAACCAGATGATAATTTTTGTTTTAAAATAAGCAATAAAGAAATCTGCTATGCATATTTCATTGTATTACGTCAGAACATCAGTTCTTGAAAGGCCTAGCATCACTTTCTCGGGCAAGTGAAATTATATTTTTTATTCATTTTAATTGTTTCATTGAATGAGTCATTTTAGTATTGCAAAAGATCCAAAGCACTTTGGCTCGCATTGATTGTTTGAAAAAATATACCATTTCCTGTTTATTTCATTTCATATAATCACATGCTCAAAATGGCATTTTTCTAGGTTTTTATTGGCTGTAGTCATTAACTTACTTTTTTAAATCAGAGCGTTTGTAAATGCAATGGCAACGCGTTATTAAAAGCCGATTTTTTGAGATGCTCGTACAGATAATAAAATTTTTATTTTTCGCTTACGGATTTTTGTTGGCGCCAAAAATCTCATCCCAAAAACATCATGTTCTGATATTATAAAAATAAGTCGATGAGTAAATTTCACATTCAAAATTTCAAAAGATTTTATACAGATTATTGCCTCTATATAAAATCAGACATCGTAAAAATATTTAAATATTAATTGTCTGACGTATATTAAAATTGCTTAATATTTTGTGCAGCGAATGTCCATTATAAAGAAAATAAACCAATCTATAGGGGCTGTGAGCATAGTGAATATCAAAGTACATATAGTCAGTCATTTATAAATCTGCTAATTCAGGGTAATGTTTTTCTCAAACGTCTGAACTGTCTGGATTATAAGTCAGAGTAATTATATTTAAAGTCATCCAGCATAGACTCTGACTATCATTCCTTCCCATTTTATATTATTAGATTCTTTCCTATTTAATGAAGTTTCATCCACATGCTTTCCACAGTATAATTAACTTCATGGTCATTTTGGTGCCCAGATGGGACTATTACGGAATAAATGATAAAGCAAGAAATTAATTATTTCAATGAATTTAACCCTTTCTGTCACAGAAAACGTAGAAAAGGGTTACAGCTCACTATTTTAAAATAATCGTATGTGAAAGATTAAATTTTTGTGACATGAATTTTCTGTTTTTAAATTAGGTCACGAGGAAAAAGTTTTATATAAAAATAAAATTTTATATTTGGATAACGGCTGTTGTGGCTGATCTATTGATGAAAATATTTTTTACAAAATAATCGATGATTTTCTACGCTTGTATTAAATAAAAATTTATTATGGGTTGAAAACAATTCAAAGATTCAATCTATAGTGAAATAAAGGATAAAAAAAGATAATAAATAGGGATCAGAAAAGTCATTTATCAAAAATAAGAAAAGACAGTCATATTTACAAGCTTTTTTTTGGTATCTCACTGGTATTAGTTTAGAGGAATTATTGGCATTATTCTTTAGAATGAATCACGTCTATGTTCACTCGCAATTTTAATCGCACCTTTTGACCTTTTTTCTGTCAGAAATTTTTTCTCCATTCCTAGTTTCCCTGACTCACTGTTCATTCATCTCTTCTTCATTATAGGTCAAAGTGTCTGTTCTTATTTAGAGTGTATTTGTGTATATCTACATTTATCTTCAATTTCATAGGAGATTTACAAATCTTCTTAAATCGTTAGCCTCACCGTGCTAGTGCTCTTAGTTGTTCTTCCTTACCCTAGCATATTTATTCTTCCTCGACTGTCAGCTGACATCCTTTAACGTTCAAAGTTGGATGAAATCCAAGATTCAAGCATCCAATTCACCCCAAATGAAGACCAATCAGTGCGTCCCGAGGTCCTCGATGACCAACATCAAATCTGTCATTTTGATCCCTTTATCACTCATCATGTCATCTAAATGAAGCCAATACTTACATTTAAACAAAACTTTAACTTCTTTAGATTCAGGTGAGTTAAAAACTTTGTCTCTCTGCTGTTAGCTTTTTATGCATCATGAGATATATTTTCACCACCATTGGAAAGTTGAAGTTACTCCAGTTCAATATCGCATTAAATGTTTTCAGTTGAAAATGCTATGCACGGAAGGCAAATGCATAAATAAAGGAAAGAAACACCCAGTGGAATCAATAAATTAACTATAGGAGAAAGTAGAAATTATGAAAACTAAAATGCATAAATATCTATAATGTATGTTTATCCTTCATAACAGAATATATTATTCATGACGGTATGCGTTGTTTTATTATGAATAAATAAACTACATTCTAATCAAAATGCATAATTTTGAAGTTTTATGCTAATTTTGAAAATGTGAATTGGCGAGAATTTAATATACCTCTCTGTAAAAAAGGGCTTATTTATAAATTATTATTTTTTCCTATCTAGAATCGGTAATACTTTATGTTATATAATCGAAATGAATGCTTGAATTTTTTATATAATAAAATGATTCTGTTCAACTAGTGGGGTTTTAATTTCTTAAAAATCACGTGTCTCTAAGAGTTAAATATTTTGAAATATCAATTTCTTTAATAAACATATCTAATTTTGAAGACAGACTGTCAGTACATGGTTTAAACTTAAGTAAATGAAGAAGATATTCTTGGTGAGATAACATTTTGTCTCGATAATAATCAATTCACCGAACAAATATAAGAAACGATGCTCTGGATTATATTGGTAGAACCCTATTTTATCGTTATCCATTGTTATTGTCACAAAAGAGCAAAACCAATTAAAGTAATAGATCAGCCAGCTGCCAAGAGCAGCAGATACATTTCAAGACGAGCGCACGGGAAAGAAAACTGAAAAGCGAAAAGCACGAATTACTCTGCTTGCACGAAAGAATTCCGAAGCCAAGCGAGAAACAGTTTTCATATATTTCGAAGGATTTTTGAGAGAGATTTTCTGAACTTTCGATTAAAAATGGATAATAATTTAGAAACTTAAAATAGTGCAATATCAAGAAGTGCATTTACAACAGGGGCCAATAAGAAATGCTTATCATTTATATGAGATTGATATAATCGTAGTTCGAAAGTACTGATTATTTATTTATTTTGGGATGATTCTAAATAGAATTAATCAGTTTTCTATAAAATCTTATATAAATCATGAATCAGTTTAGGAATTATGGGGTATTCTGGATGATGTCTAAACGAACAAAAGATAATGTTTTTCCATTCGTTTTTTTTCATTTCTAGGGAATATCAAGTGCATGAAATTGTGCAAAATATTCTTTTTTTGTTTTTGAATTTCATAAACTGAATGCCTTTTTTGTTTACAGATTACCTTGGGATCGATGACTCGTCATAATGATTAGTAAAACTTCTCTGTTGCTGCTTCTTTTGACCTCCTCCTTGGTCCAGTCTGATTTTTCTGGCTGCCCCACTCTCCCTGCCTCCCGTACCTGTTCCTGTAGTCTGAAAACTCGAGGACTCGACCTCAGTTGCGATTCAGCGTCTTTACAAGATCTCTTGACCTCCATCGAAGCCATTGCCGATACCCGACAGGTGGTCTGGTACCTCAAGTTCCGGAACGTCAGGCTTGGTCACTTCGGAAAATCACTCTTGGGAAATCTGAGAGTCAATCATTTCATTGCTTTAAATTGCAGCATAACGTCCATTGACCAAGATGCTTTCGCAGGTCTCTCCGATGATCTCGAATCCTTGGATTTAGGACAAAATAAATTGGAGCGTGTTCCAACTGCTGCCTTTGAAGGACTGGCCAATTTGGCATCGCTGAATCTAAACTATAATCGAATAGAGATTTTACATGCTGAAGCATTTAGAGGACTAATATCTCTACTTAGGCTAAGTCTTTTTGGAAACAGAATTAAGTTTGTGGACGATCTGGCCTTTGAAGGCATCGGAGGTAACCTGACACAGGTGAACCTAGGAGACAATGGGCTGTCTTCAGTGCCGTCGAGACCGCTTCGGCACTTGAGTGTCCTGCAGAGGCTCCAGCTTCATGAAAATAAGATTATTAATCTTTTGCCAGAGGAATTCAATGGAATGGGGGAAAGTCTGGATGTCCTTGAACTATCCGGAAATCAGGTAGAAGAGATCCCAGAGAGGGCTTTCGCAAATTTGAAGATGCTCAATTCATTGGATCTAGAGAACAATCGGATACGGTACATTCATCCAAAAGCCTTCGAGGGCATAGAAAGTAAGTTAATTTGCATACATAAAGCAATTAGTTCTTTTGAACTTCCTATCGAGGAAGTGTTGAGTATCGCTGATTACATTTAGCAATATCAATCTAATGAATATTGATACAAGATCATATCTAGCTAATATAACTGCGTCGAAAACTGGGATTACTCAGGCTAACATAATTTATTTGCAACTTACATTTATAATAACGATAGAAATCCTAAATGACTATCACCAGGAAGTTAAAAAACATATCAACAAACATATAAAAATAAAAAAAAATTATTTTTACCCAAACATGCATTTATATGACTTAATTTATACGTTATCAGTAATTAAGGTTTGTAAACTAAATTTCAAAGAGTGAAGAATGGTGAAAAACCATGTGGATTTTACCCTAATTCAAATTATTAGATAATAAATTTTTGAAAAAATAATGATAATATTTGCAATGCAGTGATCTGTTCATGATTTTGATTGGTGAAACTATTTGTGTTTTCCCTCTGCCACTTTTATGTTAGCAATATGAGAGGAAAAAACAAGGCAGAGGTGTAGAGCTATTTATTAGGGTTTACAGAATAACCAGATTAGATCCAGAGGGTCAGACAAAGCAAATTCCAAGTATTTAAAGGAACAACTCCATATACATAAAAAACTCCTGTTGTTTCAATATTTATACTTTCTCAATGAAGCGGTTTAAAAACTAACTATACCTTTATATGAAATGAAAATGATATGAGCAATCTATTTCATTTCTAAAAATAATAAACTTCTCATAAATCTGAATTTAATGAGCCATGAATGTCTAGTTCATGCCACTATCTCGGTATGGTAAAAAAAATTAGCATAAAATTTAACGTCAGACAACATTTTAGCTTTGAAATATGATTCGCGCACCCGTCGCTACTTTTTCTGCTCATGTAGGTGGATCCAGTTTTGGTCTTTAACCCAAACCTATTGTAAAAACTATTTATTAATCCCATTTCAAGAAAAAATGATGCTTAATTGGATTTAATGCTTAACAAGTCAATAGTGCTCGGTTATATTTTTTAAAAACATACTCCACAACTATTTTAATTCGAGCCTTCGAATTCTAAATAAATATCTTATCAGAATTCGGTATAAATATGGTATTATATAAATTTTGTAAAAAATATATATATTATCATAATTAGGTATAAATATCGTATTATTTAAATTTTGAAAAAATATATGTTATCATAATTATGGGGATTTGAATCTTTTTCTTCGTTGAAGCTAACCTTGTTTAGGATCTCAATAGATCAAAATTCTGTCGAGGAAGAAATAAACCCATGCTAAAACGGCGTGGGAAATTCAAAAAAAAAAAACGAATTCTGTATAAGCTTGATACATTATTTAAAATGAATTGATTGTTTAATATGTCAGATTGACCTCTCGACAGAAAAGTCTGCCATTATGGTCGCTAAATTCTGTGTTATGTTAATCATGAGATATTCCAGTTAGAGGTTAATTTCTAACTTGAAGTAACATGATGTCTGACAGGAATGGAAATTTTAATTTTGAAGATTTTTTATAATAGCAAGGAGACGCCCCACTTTCAAAGTTACATACTAATTTATGAACATTTATTAATGAGGAAACATTTGTGGGATAGGTTCTTGAGTTAGATATCCTCCAATTCTAAAAATGAGATTGTGTCGCCGGGATATCATGCTTATTTCTCCTACCTTTTCACAAAGAAAAAAGTTGTAAAACCATTCAATTTTTATCCCAAAACATGAATGCAACTATAGTATAATATTGATTTCTTTTCATATACTGACATATATCTCTTGTAAACTGCTATCAACAGTTAGGGCAAATTGATATCCGACTGTCCATCAATTGCACTTAAATCCTTGATCATCGCATTCATCGTCATCCTACTTCAAACAATTGGATTTTAAATCTTGAAAGTTAAAAACTGGTAGTTAAAAGCAATATAATGCAGTACAACAATTATGCGGAATTCATAAAGGCCTCAAGATTTCGATTCCTTTTTAGTTAGATAGTTGATAATTATTGTTTCAAAAAATTATCATTTGATTAAATAATAGATAACAATAATTGTTCTATTTCTATCTGGTTTTCACCGACCTAATAACAAAGAAGGGTAGGATTTCTGTTCATCAAAGAGATTCATTGAGCCCAAATTACCTCTGAAGTAGTCCTGCATATATGGACATAACTTGTCTTCCTGCAGCTGCAAATGTGTTTCTTGTTTTTTTACGATTTCGGATTAGTCCAGTCTATATTTCTCATTTAAGGCATTTTTTATATTTCAGTACATTACAAAACGCTTTCCTTTGAATTTTTTTATTATTTTATAAAATGAGAAGTGCTTCGCTAGATTGAATGCGCTCTTTTGTGCTGTCTTCAGGTTCTCTGGAGTGGCTGAAACTGGGAGATAATCAGCTATCTGCAATCCCTGCGGAGCCCTTACGACGGCTGGAAAAGTTGCGGCAGCTGGATCTGAGACAAAATCACATCGATAAGATCTTGGAAGATGACTTCAGGGACTATGGCAAAACGCTGAAGTTCATCTATTTACAAAAAAACAGGTCATAATTGCAGAATTTTTTTGTGTGTGGGAAAAATATCTTGAATTATTTTTTTAATACTTTTAATAATTATTAAGAGAAAACTGTTTAAGTTTTATTGATCATTCCATGCATATAAGAAACTAATTTTTTTTAAATATCTGACCCGTTCTGTGACTGCGATTACGAAATAATCGATCTGCTAGCACAACCCCGCTGTGCTGTTTTTTAGAATGATCGTCGCGAAAACGTCCGCGAGCTTCTCCTATACGAAAACTCGTACTCGCAGGTAATCATAAAGGGAAAAAACTGAAAATCCATGTAATAAAAAGTAAATAAACTTAATGAACAACCGTAAATTATTTATTCTGAAGTAGAATCGTTTTCGTGTCCGATTTTTCCCACTGTTTATTAGAAAAACCTAATTTCATATTAAATGTCTTATTTTATTAACAGCATTCGCTGGCCAACTTCAAAGGCTACGCGAGCCATAGGTTGTGCATCCCTGATCTAAACCATAATATAAAATCTATCCTATTTGTCTGTAACTTTTACAAAATGTGATTGAAGGTATTATAAATTATTTAAAGTTAAAAACATGTAAAATTTATTGAAACAAAATATTATAATTTTATATTTAAGATATTAAAAAAAATTAACGAAAGATCAAAGTTTACAAATTTTTATCATAAAACTTTAACAAAATTAATATTCATATTAAAGTTGATAAAATGTATTTTTCTGTTACTTTACTTGTTATTTATGTTATTCTCTTTGCTATTTTTTTATATTTTGCTTGCTTTTTCTGCCTTTCTCCTCGCTAGATGTATTTGCAACTTTTGAGCAATTGCCACCAATGATACTTTTGGGTGTCTCTTCGGAATTTTGTGTCATTCACCGAAAACATCGCTCTTATAGCTCATTTGATGCAAACATTTGGTAAATTGACAATATATTTGCCGAAGTAGCTACTTTTACAGGTGTTTGAAAACTGGGCGCCACATCATTGTTTATTCTTTTGTCATGCATCAAGAATTCTTTGATAACTTAATAAAAAATGAAGCTACAGCTCTAAAATTTTTAGGTCCATTTAAAAAATTAAATTGACCATAGGGTCAATAATTTTTTTTCGATTTTCTGATAATTTTTCGAATACTGTGTCGTCTTAATCGAATCATCCAATGCGCTCAGCTGGCTGCTGGTGGTTTTCCTGGAAATTCCTCCATTTGAAACACAAATTCAGACCAATTAAGAGATGAAATCTCTTCAGAAACTACCACCACATTTGAGTTATGTCCTACCTTTATCTCAGATTCCATTTGGTTATATGAAGCCACTTTAACCAAGAAAAGACTCCACACTTCTCTTTTATCTAGACTCTCGGACTTGGCTGGTTATTCAAGACGAGTGAGATTAGATTCCGAAATTATCATGACAAATAAAGGGCTGCCTTATTTTTATGAAGTAATGTAGTAGTACTATCTGTATAAGCTCATACTTAAAAGCCACAGTTCGCTTCAAGAAATGAGATCTGTTTCCAAAAGGGCAATTATTATTTTTACCAAATTAAAAAGATCTGATTTTGAAAAATGAGTATCTACTTTAACCATACGAAGCAATATATTCGCTATAAATTTCATATTTTATCAACAGGTTGCTTGATTATCCCGAGTTATCTCGGGTTCGTAAATAGTGCAGTTAATTATTATTCCGAGAAAACACAGGCAAAGCAGAATTTGTCAGTACGATTTGTTTTATCACGGTTTTATTCGGCCTGGAATACACGAAAGGAAGTATTCAGCCCTGATTGGCAACTAGCCGAGTTTTGTTGGTTTCTCGGCTCTTTTGGCGGGATTGGTCACGTATTTTCCCAATTGTATAGTATACTTCGGTTTGTGGATTAGTAACGTATAAAGAAGGACAGTGCGTTGATAGAAAGAAAAAAAAAATTAGAGATGATGCAAGATAGAAAAAGCGATTTTCAGATAGTGATCATGAAGAGGTGGATATGAAAATAGTGGAAGTGATTCTTCTGTATGTAGTCTTAGTAAAGCCGATAGTTCAAGTGATACGGAGTCAGCCGATTTGCCGGTAGCCCGTCAGTGGCAATTCAAAAGACGAAAGTGCCACCTGCTCCTGCTCGTGTTACCTTTTACTGCCAACGCAGGTGTGAATTTCAATATTGATATCCCTAAGGCTTTGGTGTTTTTCTATAAACAGTTTGATAACGAATTGATGGACTAAATACCAGTTTACAGAATATCAGGTATCACTTTGTGTTGTCCCTTGTTTCAAAAACTATCATACTAATATTTAACTTTTTTTTATTTGCCCGAGATAGCACTATACAGTATACTAATAAAACTAAATGCTTTTACACCTGCAAAAAATTAAAAATTCAACTTAAAACCTACATATTTTTTTGTTTCATTTCTTATTATTTAATGATAAAATTTAAAAAAAAATTATGATTTTTGTGCAATTTTTTTCAACAAAACCTGTAAGGGAAGAAATTACATTGTAACAAAATATTTACTATTCAAAGATTAAATAAATAAAATAAAACGGTACTTATGATTTGTTTCGATAATGATAGCGTCATAATGTGAAGATCGTAAAATATTGCATATTTTGCTAAACAAAAATACAATTTGAAATCAGAAAATCCCCTTGACGTTCTTGATATACTTTTTGAAGGTAATTTGTTGAATAGAGAATAACACAAATTCTTAACATTATTATATTAACTTGGGCCCTATCTCAGGTGCCAATCAATATACAATCTTAAACTTATTTCTGTTTAAGAGAAAAAACCTTATCTATGTTCAAAAGTGTTCCTGATTAATACATGTTCTAATAAATATGAATATGTTTATAATTAATAATATATATAAAATACCTGAGTTTCGAATAATTCAATATAGAAATTTCAATAATTAACTGAAAAAAGTATAATTGAAGGCTGTAATTAAAACATAGAATTAATTAGAACTAAGCAATTTTATGAAGCATAATTCAATTTTTAATACATTTTTGAATTTGAAAGTTCTTATCGCTGATAAATTTGCTTATATGTGAAAATGCAGAAGGAATGCGCATCATTGATACCTGATAACCACTGGCATAATAGAAATGCGGAAAATATTATGAAGTTTCCCATTACATTCTGAGAATCTTCGTCCCTTACTTTTCGTCACATTCCATATTTAGAGGCGAATCGTTCAAACCTCCTCCTTCTGGCAAACAAACCTTTTGTGTGGCGGGTTCCGAAAGGAAAATATTCCCAAACAATTCCTTTCAGTTTCCCTCTTCTGAGGAGCGGACCCCTTAACTATCTTCGCGGAAGCCAGCCTGGCGTGAACAAAGAAAGTTCCGCCCTATGCAGAGCAGGTAGGGCATCTAGAGACGAAAGACCCGGATGAAAAGATCGCAGGGGGGGCACCATATTTCGAATTTCTGCCTGAACGACTTTTCAGGTTGAAGGTGCAATCGACGAGACATAAAATAATAGTTGGCTCTGGGGAACTGACTGGGAAAGGGATTCATTTCCGTCTGGCTCCTGTTATTTTTTATAGGTAAGGACAGATATTTTACAAAATTTATTTTACGAAATAATTCGATTGTTATCGATATCAATTGCATAGAAACAAGGTTAATTTCAACTGGAAATAGAAAACAGTATGTAAATATGAATCTATTAAAAATGAAACCCAGGATTAATATTTTCAATGAACTTACATATATATAAAGCAATAAATTGCTTAAAATACATTTGAAATGAATAAATAAAAATAAATCAAGATTTACTATTTTTATATTTTTTTTTATTTATAAATTATTTTAAGAAATAATATGTTGAAATATTGCATGGATTTTATTTAATGAATTTATTACATATTTTACCAAATGAAAAATTTTTTTATTAAATATTTAGAAGTATAATAAGTATTAAAGACTATATTAAGGAATAAAATAACCATTTCTTCAGTAATTTCATTAAATAATTTAATTTCTTAAGTCATTTTAATGTAATAATTTTATCATTCAAATATGTCAAAAATGAATAAAACGAAAGCCACTAAAATGATGAAGATTTTACTATTTGAACTGAAATTTGGTAAAAATAATATTAAAAGGTAATTTTTTTGGGGGGGGGAGGATCGGGTAAGGGGTTGTATTTGATGTTTTTCTCATTAACTGTTACTACTTCATTAATTTCAGAATTCTGAACTGTTATAGATTTGAATGACTTTTTTTATATGACAATGACTATATAGATTTTTTTTGTAATCTCCTGTATATTTGTATTTATTGGACGTTCGAATTAAAAATTCCAAGCATCAATATTTGTTTCAATTCTATTAGGCATTTAAAAAAAAAGAAAAGAATTTTCTAGGATCTGTTTTTAGATGTCGAACTGAAAACGACATATCCAGATATAGATGTTCCATATGGGATGGTTTATCTAATTCATAGTTTAACACGTTGAATTTAGGGGTGGTCACTGAGTTTGTGCGTAGCCCGACAGGGGTCGCTGGTGAAGTCAAGATAACTGGAATCACATAATTCGAATAAATTTTCGTTAAAATTTTTTTTAGTATTATTATTCTTTATTGCCGGCGTCCTGGCGCACAGAGACAGCGCACATTCTTTTTGATCTGGTCGCCTCGAGGTCGCCGGGGGTCCGAGTCCCGGCCAGGGCATGGTTTTTTCCTGTGTTCTATCAGCTCGGAGTGTGAATGTGCCCTCCTGTAAAAAGGGGCTGTGCAAGTGAATGTAATAAGTGTGTGTCATCTTCATTTGAGCTAGAAGTCAGACTTCTGTCCTCAGGTGCTCAGGGGGGCCTACACTCAGAAGCTACTGCACCTCTCCTTCCGTTGTTGAGCGAACACATTATCAGCATTTTTTAATAAAATGAATGCAGAAATTAATGCAGTATAAAACATACAAAAGTAACTTTATTTATTTATTATAACATAGTACTTCAGTACAATGGGGGGTGACCTTGTGAATGAAAAAAATGCATTATGAATGTTTGCATAGCTTGTATGTTGCAATTAATTATTCTCTATTACCGCTAAAGAATAATGAGAAATTCCTATTAACCAGACGGGCTAGTTATAGGAAATTTTCGTGACATTGAACGTGTTAAATGAATTTGTAAATGAAAGGAGTAAATTTCAAAAAGGTGGTTGCAAAATACTTATGCCAAAGTGTAACTGATAGCTAATTTAATTGTTGGTTAAATTGTCAATCGAAATTTATCGTTTCCTTCTGGATATGATTTATTTTAGAACTCGAATTCAATGATAAATCTATCTCCTGCTTTGTAAACAATATATCTGCCGACCAACCATCGCTCAGACATTTTGATATGGAGTTGTAATATGCAACTCGACTCTAACGCCGGTGTATTTTGATGAATGCTGATTCATGAGTTGTAGTGACGTATCTCGAAACTGGCATTTCAAGCTCTATATTAGATAATACATCCTCGAGTTACCTTAACAAAGCTGCGTTATCGATTCACAGCTCCGATTCCGTTCATCTTGATCGCAATTGAAATTTAACTAGGCAGAAACTGACCCAGAATGCAGTCGACGATAGGGAAATCTGTCCCGATTAGGTTATAGATGAAATGCGATATGAATGGGAAGAGGTATCATAGAAAAACAATTAGCATAAAATATAAATTTACCCAAACAGTAATATCTAAAAATAGAAATATTTAAAAGAACATTGTATCTAGAGAGCGCCAATGCTGCTACAACTAGGACACAGATGAAATGAACAAAATTGGCAAAAAAAAAATTTAAAAACAAAAGTAGAGATAATAATAATACAATGAATCCGGCCTGAAGACTTTTTCAAGGGTCACCCTCAGGAAGGGATTCAAAAAGGGATTTTTTCTGTGAGAAATCTGACAATAAGTCAAAAATTGATTTCCCAAATCGAATCAAAAATTGAATGGGAAGAGGCTATCATAAGAGAGTTTAAAATTTAGCACCTACTTCTTACTGATGCATCTATGAATAAATATACCACTCATAATCTTGTTAACTAAATTCCGTGAAAATTTGATGTCTGGCTATCTCTATATACCTACATAATAAATAAAATACATAAAAAGTTTAAAATAAAATCTGCTATGCATATTTCAAAGTATCATGTCAGAACATCATTTTTTGAACGGACAAGCATCACGTGTTCGTGCAAGTTAAATTAAATTCTAATTCATTTTAATTGTTTCATTGGATGAGTCACTTTAGTATTGCAAACGATCCAAAAAAAATTCTGTCTCGTATTTATTGTTTAAAATATATCATATTTCCTATTTATTTCATTTCATATGATCACTTGCTTAAAATGACATTTTTTATAGGTTTTATTTGCTGTAGTCATTAACTTATCTTTTTTAATCAGAGCTTTTTGTAAATGCATATGACAACGCGTTATTAACAACCGATTTTTTGAGATGCTCGTGCAGAGAATAACATTTTTATTTTTCGGCTACGTATTTTTGTTGACGTTAAAACGTCTTGACGTTGACGTCTTCATCCCCCAAAAAGCATCATGTTCTGACGTGGTAATAAAGCCAAAGCAACAACATTTGCTAAAAATTAACTTTCTATAAACATTTTTTCTAAGGGATAGAACAGCAATCGTTCAAAGCTTCAACTTCACAATTTCAATGATATTAGTATCCATATTGGGTGAGAAAAAGTACTTTTGGAACATTGTCTCAATTGTTTGATGAAAGGAAAATGTAAAGGAAATAATCAAGGAAGCTGAACTTTGGAATGCAGTCTTGGCTGCAAATTTGATATTGTACAATTGTATAAAATTTTGGGCGGAGAATGAAGGTAAGAAGTATTTTTCTTCTTGTGTCTGTGAATACAATTCAAAATTCAATTTACCGAGTAGATGAATTTAGATGGAAATGAATGGAAATTGGACTACAATGCTAACTGAATAGACAGAAATTGAGATAATATTTTTTTCTGCTTAATTTTTCACTATTCCAAAATTTTAGGCCAGGGTTAAAATTTGAGCCCAATACATGGCTGGATTAAATTCTCGCTTCTCTGTATAATTGCATGTAAATGATCGGAGTAACTCAAAAGCTGACATTCTAAATGTATAATTTTTTTTCAAAACTGTAGATGCCTATGAAATTTTTGATTGATTTCATTAATCGAAAATGAGATTGTCTGTTTATGTCTATGGATGTGTAGACAATTTGTTTCAAAATTGCAGTAAATGTGCAGAAAGGCATTTGGTACGTGATTTTGATGCTGAAAAGTAACTTGATAAGAATACATGCACGAATCACTGTATTATGCGAGGAAGATACTGAAAGGTGCATACTTGATACGAGTGCTTACTCGAATCTCTTTAACACATAATGGTGTTGAACAGAAGATAAGGAAGAGTACATTTTTAATAAGAATGTATAATTCTAGAGAGAGTGGAAGAAAAAAAAGAGTTGGCTTTTGTGAGAGTATATTGAACAAATAATTTTAGGACCTTCAAATAATTATTTAATTCGTGCTTATAATTTTAACAAATGAAAATAATTACATATGCTTTTGTCAATGTTGATGGAGTGAAATAGTATATTATCAAGTCTAATACATTTCTATCCTGATTTTTTTTAAATTAAAGTTTCAAATTCGAGTTATTTTCTTCACAATCATGATTACAAGGATGAGAAATGTCTGTTGTAAACAAGTCTCCTTTTTTTCTAATAGACATAGTAGTGATGTGAGGTTGAATTACCACCTCTCTGATGACAGAACCTATCTTCTGTGAGAGGAACTTTATTGTAGAATATCGAATCTTCTTTCTTAATTTCTCACTTTTCTGTAATAACGATAGTTATTTAAATCACCCCAGATGCCCAGTCAGGGTGGGGGTACATTCCTTGAAAGTTTATATTGACTTCACACACACACACACATATATATATATATATATATAGTAAGGTACATCAGGTTTTATGACGCAATGACTTAAATAAAACAGTTTTTTTTCGACCAAAAATGCTTTGCAGTGGTAAATAGCGGTGGAATATACATCTTTATCAAATTAAATAAAAGGAAATGAATAATAAAAAAACAAAAGCTATGAAAATTTGTCAGAAAATCCCTTGATGAGAATTATGAAAAAGCAATAAAAACACCCTGGAATTGTCTAACCATGAGTTTACAACCGACCCTGGTACTTTTAGTTTAAACTAAAGTTTTATCTAATCAAATCTATTCAGTTAACTATAGTAATAAAATACCAATGCGAACGGAGGGTTCAACATTTCCGAGCAGCGGTTGAATCTGACACGTAATTAATGATTTCTACTTCGTCTCTTGTCTGTTATTCTGCCTCAGGCCAAATGAAGCCAAATGAATTACTCGTATTTAAGCATTGCTGTTGGAGGATGTTATATTTGATCCATCCATTTGTGAAATTTAAGAACGCAGTAGAGCTGGCTGGATTATCAGATTATTTGAATGAGCAAGAGGGCTTTAAGCTTAAATGGATCAAGAATCAAATGGAAATTAATGAATTCGTGCAGAATGATGAGTTACACTCTAGGAGCATTATTGAAAACAAACTCGTGCGTGTAATTTAGCAAGTGCATTTGTGTCTCTGCACGTCATATCCCTGTGTGTAGCGATTGATTTCACACGTTATTATTTTTCTATATTTTCAATATTATTTATCTTGCACCAAGTTAAAATAAACATAGCAACAATTTAGATTATTATAGTGCCAGTGATGATTTCAGTTTATTACGAAGATGTAAAAAGCATCTCAGGCGCTTATCTTACGAAGATTCTGATTTTCGTATTCCTCTGGAGTTTTTACAATATTTTTATTACAATTATTCAACATTTAATATAACTATTGATATGTTAATCAGTCTTTTGAAAATTTTTCAGGTTGCACACCATCGAAGTGAACGCCCTGAGTGAGTTGGATTCCTTGGTATGGCTGTACATGCCGTCCAATAAGTTGAGTGTAGCACCCTATGAGACATTTCGTTCTGTTCTGGATACCCTTCAGATCCTAGATCTGCACGGTGAGTTTCTCTCTCCTCTCAAACATTAAACAACGAATTAAAAAGAATCCACTTCTGAAAACGAGGATTTAGATTAAAAAACAAAAAAATACTTTTAATTTTCTTTGAAGTGATATGTTTGAATTTCTTAGAAATTGAAACCGTACGAGAGACTTTACTATATATCCTGTAATATTTAACAATTAATCTTTGTAACAAGAAGATTTTAACATTTTGTCGGATGATTAGAAGATGCATCTATTAATTCTATGGGGATGGGGATATCGTTTAGAAGCACAGGATTTGTGTAATTATATTAGGAAGAGGAAAAAGTTGTCCGAGAAGTTAATTGTATATAAAGATAAGATAAACTTCTTTCGATTTTTTTTTTTTGCTTTTCATGTCATATTAAGAAAATTTCTATTTTGATGAAAAATATTTCTCTATGCGTTTCTCTTCTTGCATGTCCACCTACTATCCAGTTATTTGTAATTACTTCATATCAGAACTATTCCCATAAATCAAACAAAAAACGACTACCAAGCAGTCATAAGATTGAGCTATATATTCCCCACAAACTATTATATAAAGCTCTGTTACAATAAACCTCATTCAGTGATGAGACTCCAAATACCTGGTATCTTGTCTATGGGCACAGGTTAATCAGATTCAGCTTATTATTCTAATGGTTATATAATATTTCAACACTGAATTGCTGGCTGTCAAATATGTGTTTGCACTTGATTCTTCCAATAATTCTGACTTAGATCAGAGTAACTAAATATGCATATCAATATACTATTTATGCTTATAGAGTCATATATATGCCATTGATAACTAAAAAAAACAGAAAGTTATCCTGTTTTTTGAATATAGCTATAAGAACATGACATCGGAAAACAATAAAAAGAAATTCATATTCAATTGAGTTTTCATACATGCATTTCCTTCTCCTCCCTCTTTTTTTTAAAAACAATTTCTAATTCTTAAATTTTTAAATAATTGTCGATTAAATGAAGAATACATTTGCAGCAGTAAAAGTGAGGCAACAACAGTGAATGCATTTCTTTAGACATGGTATCACATGCTTTCTTCAATATGGGTGAAATTCCTAGACGGAACAGGTACTATTTCAAAATTTGTACGAAATTCATGCAGTGTGTGAAGAAGTTAAATACAAAACTTACTATTAGACAGATGTTGAATGATTTATTCTAGTTACATTAATGCCCCATTTTAAAGCAACCCTTGGACTATTTCCAGACCTATCTCGTCATTTTGAACCATGGTTAGATGACGAGGACGACACCTGAGATCCTTCCCTCACCAAACTTTCACACCACACCAGTAGGAAAACGTTTGGCTCCGACGGATTTAACATGCACCAAACCCATTTATATAAAATTTCTTTGTTGGAATTGGGTATCGAACCAGAAACAATCCGGCTTCGAAACCTTCCCAAACCTTCCCACCGGGTCACCGCGGCCATAACAAAAAGAAATTGAAAAGCAATCGAAGAGAAAACACGTCAAAAATGGGGGAAATTGTCGTTTATTTTCACAATAAAGTTAAACACAAAATTGTCTATATTATGGAAGATGAAAAGTAGTCGATGAGAAGGCACCTTGAATATGTCGTACATTTTCATCATGTTGGAAATGCTTGTTGTAGGTCAGGGTTTTGGCATGAACAAAAATATATAGGTGAAAAATAAAAATTTTAATCTATAAACGAAAAATTGAAATTTTATTATCTGCACGAGCAACTAAAAAAAAGCTTTTAATAACGCGTTGCCATTGCATGTACAAAAAGCTTTGATTTAAAAAAAATAAGTTAATGACTACAGTAAATAAAACCTAGAAAAATGTCATTTTGAGCGCGTGATTATATGAAATGAAATAAATAGGAAGGGAGATATTTTTTTGAACAATCAATGCGAGACAAAGTTTTTTTCGGATCGTTTGCAATACTAAAGTGACTCATTCGATGAAACAATTAAAAGGAACAAAAATATAATTTAACTCGCGCGAGAACGTGGTGTTCGGCCGTTCAAGAAATGATGTTCTGACATGATACATTGAAATATGCATAGCATATTCCATTTTGATCATTTTTATATTAAATTATTTTGATTCAAAGCTTGCAGGCTTTACTAATATATTGAGATCACAATTTGATTTCACTTATTCCTCTTCACAGAGTTAAACACTGCTGAAATAAATTTCCGCCCTTATTCAAGTTTTCATCCTTTTTTTCTCAAATTTAAAGGAAATGGGCTTCTTTCTCTTCCGAGTTTGCTCTGCGTCAGGCAAACATAATTGGAGAGAGCGGGAAGAGAGAAAAACTGCTTGTTTTAGAGAGGAAAGTGTTGCGGAAGAAAGAAAAAAATGTGTTAAACATGAACATCAATTTATACTGCTTACATTCTTGGGTTATTTATAATAGATCGCGACTCAACAGAGTGAATTCTTCCTTACTACGTGGAAAAAAGTGCAGATTGCTCGGGATAGAATTCATTAAAGATACAAAACAATTTCATCGCACTGTTGTCGAAGAAAATTTTTATATGAAACTAACTTGATTTTGAATTTAATTCTGTAAATATTGATCTTAGTCTTATAATATGACAACCAACTTTAACGATTAGCTGGTTCGCTGAGATTAATGTTCTTTAAAATCTTCAATTCGATTCATTATGTTGCTTGATTGTTTAATAGCTTCTTCAGCAAAATATTTTTAATATTCAAATTTTGATAGACATATAGTGTTTACTATTAAAGAAATCTTACACCGTTCTGTTTATTTTACTAAGAACAGTGGCTTAAACAACTGAGAGCACACCTTAATTTCACTCGATAAATCGGACTTTCAATGTAAATAACACGTTACCGGGAAGTGCAAACCTTTTTTTTTATTTTTACGCATAACAAATGGTTTAATTTAAAGTAAAAAGAAAGTACAATAAACAAAAAACTTCAGGATCACTTAAAAAAATATGTAGATTTTTGCATAAAAAATTGAGACTACATCAATGAAATTTTGTATCATTTCGCATAAAAGGAAATTTTAAACATTTAGTTCCATATCTTTTGGCTCTTATAATAACCTTTTACACGTCGTGACATCGAATCGACCAATTTTTGGAGGTATCTAAAGATATTTTTCTCTGTTTTTCTTGCAATACTTGTTTTAAATGGGTTTTATTTCTAATAATCTGAGTGAATAATTAACGATAAAACGCCCAGTACACAAAAATAATAAATCGTTAAAGATGCGTTTGTGAAGAATCGAGTACAAAGTTTTGCGTAAAAACTATTATTTTGATTTAAGAAGTCCATGCTAATCTCTCTTCATCCCTTTAGATCTTTCCGTTTTTAAGAAATCACATTCACATCGCATCTAACCATCCATTAATCTTTTGTATACATTCAGGGAGGTATAAAACATAAATTTGCTTCGAAATTTCAAATTTTTTATCATTGATTATCTCACCCTCTTTAAGCATTATTGAAAAATGCAATTATTGTTACGTGCTCGTTAAATCGCACACTTGCTGCTATCCATTAAAATATAGTGGAAATATAATGCAGGTTTGTACTTAACTGAAATTTGAATCTATTCGCGTTGAATTTAAGTCTGCGGCCTTCCGAAACATGTAATGAGAATCGCCTCCCTCCCTTATCCGCATTCATTGCAGGGGCGGGAAGGGGCTTTAATTATATCGGGAGCTCTTTTGTCTTCCGACACTTTTTCCTCCTCCCCTTATGAATATTTATTACTTATTTTCATGCAATTTGAAACTTCCATCCTTTGTTGCGTGATTAGGGTTCTCTTTATCATTAACGCCCGGTGTTTCAGGCAGAAAAGGTGGCATTCTTTTCCCTGCGAGATGCAAGTTTTTTTTTTCTTAGAATTGGAAAATACTTCCACATTTTCGGAGATCGAAACGCACTTGCGTGTGAAATATAGTTGGGTGTTAAGTGAAGTAATAGGGGACACATTTAAAGTAATTATCAAATTACCGAATAACAAATTACATTTTTTTAATAGTCACGGAAAATTTATTTACTAAGTTAATTGCTGAAAAATTTATTATTTAATAGCAATTTCTCACATAAAATATAAATAAATGGCAGCAAAGTTTTTAATACATACGCTAACTAGAATTGTTTTAGTTTTGACTAGGTTGACACCCTGTTTTGAAGGTATAACGGGTGAGTTTGGAATATGTTTCATTATTTTTAACTGTAGTCATATGATTAGATAGGCAGCATTAGTTGCACGTCTTCATCAAATTTTCACACCACATAGCCAGTTCAAATTGAGTTTTATGTAGATTCGAGTCTTAAACCTGACTTCTTTTGTTCTTTGTAGTGTAAACTACGACTAAATTGTCATGTTCCGACTTACTACTACATTTTTAAATTGAAATTATGTGTTGCTATGGAAATTTATGCAGAAATTTTAAATGAAGTGATAGAAAATTAAAAAATCAATCTAATTTCATGGTGTAATTAACTTGAGCCATGAAACGAGAAAACAAATCAAAAAGTCTGAAAAGTTGAGAGAGAATTTTATGAGCCTCAGGATACAGGCTGTTTGTGTAATTGAACATAGATGTTCAAAATCTATTCGGAAGACGTGAAGCAGTCTACAAACAGCGAAATGCTACTCAATCTTTTATTTTGAAGAATGGACGATGATAATATTTGTGAGCTCCAAATCCATTCTTTACCAATGTGCTGAGCAGCATCGACAGCGCTGGGGACAACAGTGGGGCGGCTAAACATTTGGTACTTACGAAAGAAATTTGAGAATTGCTTCGTCATTGCTTTCAAACTCACAAAATTCTACCTCCATATCGAAATAAATACTTTAGACAGCTCTACAACCTAGCTCCAGCTCCTAAAGTTCTATCTCTGCATCTAAAGAAATATTTTAGATGTTAGTGGAAAGAACTCTGGAAGTGACCCTTTTAGGTTCAAAAATGATCTGCGAACTTTGGTCTTAAGCTGAGGTTTGGATGGCAAGGAAAAACATCTAAAAGTCTTATGTCCAAGAATTGTAGTAGATGACATTTGATGTCAATACAGTTTTTCCAAATATTAATTCATACTTTTTTATTTATTACTTAAAAACTAACTTTCTCTCAAAAATCTTCATTTCCTCTCGGCCAAATAAGCAACGATTTCAGTTTGTTTTTTCCCAACCCCAATGAGGTTAGGCTTAACCAGCCGATTATTTCATACTATTCTGTTTATTTTCATAATGTTTGTTATATTTAAAATTAAACATTGTGAATTAATGATTTTTCCGATTCATTTTGAAGTTTTTTCGAATTAAAATAATACAGAATATAGAAAATTAGAATCTGTATAGCATATCCCAAATTTTGTAGAAAAATCACGCATTTAGCGTTGCCACAATTGACTTTGAATCCTAAATTGGCGTTGAAAATTCAAAGCTAGTATAACTTTTTGATCAATATTTATAGTTATTATAATCGTTCGGACGGGATAGTCTGGTTGGTAGGGCGTTGGATTCCCATCCCTTGGACTGCGGGTTCGAACACTATACATAGAAAGGAGAATGGAAAATTGCCAGGAAATTCGCTTTCTATTTTGCAGCTTAATATTGTTACTCAGTCATATTTCTATACATATTTATATTTATTGTTATTATTTAATAAAGAGTAACTAAAATAAGATTTCCCTTTGCTAACCTAAGCAGGATTTTATTTTAAAAAATTGCTTTTTATATTACTTGTTTAGAATAAATTTATTTTTCTAACCCAAGCTTGTATTCTTTTTTAATTTCATAGAGAATCCTTTTAACTGTGACTGCCGCATTGCCTGGTTCCGAGACCTCGTCCGAGACCAAAAGTCCAAAGTGGTGAACATGCCGAGGGAGACCCGCTGTGAGGCACCCCCGCAGCTCAAGGGTAAAGCGATTGCCTACGTCACCGGCCAGGATCTGGGCTGCGTGGTGGATAGCTCCTGCCATCTATTCCTGCCCTGTCCGTCCCTGCTTCTCTTACTCCTGCTGACATTCTTCTACACATGAACCGGGGCTTGAGACACCGGGCTTAACACGCCCTTTCAAGGAACGAGACAGTTTTACACTGTCATTGGGGACAATGGGCAAAGCCTTTCACATTATGTGCTTTTTTTAAAAAAATTCGAAACTATTTCAATTTTTGTATTCCCTTTTGGAACATTACTTCTTCATGATGCGGCCAGAAGTAAATATAAAATGCTTCATTTTACTGATATTTTTTGTGGGGGCTTTTTTGCAGCAAGAGAAGAAAGGTGATGAACTATTAAAAACTCGACTGTTTAAATGTTTAATGACCACAACTCTGAAATGCAGAGAAACTTTTCATGAAAAGACGTGTTTTCATTGTGGTAATCTCTACAAGCTGCTCTTAATAAAGTGTGTGCAATTTTTGAAAGAAAGGACATAAGAATTAAAAACGTTATTTTTCGAAAGAATCGAACATTAGTTTAAAATTTATAAAACAAAACCTGAATTATATTTGGTTTTCTGAAGAATTCTATTTCAGAATTACCAAACTTACCAGAAAATAATTATAGCAGAGAAATAAATTATTGAAAGTATTTTCACGAATAAAATCCTGAAATTTGTGTTCCATCTCTTATACGAATCGAAGAATCAAGCAAATTTATACAAATATGAAATAAATATCTGGCATTATGATTTTTTAAAAAAAAAATAGAAGAGGAATAAATATTACAACGTAGATTGAAAAAAGTCAGTTATTAGGTGATTTTTTCTAAAATATATTTTCTTTTAAATTTTAAATGATGTAGAAATCACAGAGGTCCTCAAATTGAATTAATATTATTTTTTTATATTTCTTACAAACTTATTCACTAGAAATTTAAACATCATTGGTACTTCATTATGCGAAATAAGTTCTCCAGAGGTTCTCTGTAGTTTTTTTTATTTCAGATGTCAATGCAGATTGGTTTTTTTAACCAACATACGAAACACTACGCCATCATCACAGTAGAACGAATGCAGGTGGCATCATCAGCAGTTATGGACAATTTAATTAAAAGTAGAGAATAATTTAAAATTTGTCGAAATATGGATTCGAGTTTCCATTTGATTCATGAATAAAATCTATATTTATAAAAAAACCGAGATGTGGTGAGAATTTAGTTCATTTCTGATCTGTAAAATGAAGTGATTATTAAGAAGCATGAAAAGGAAGAAAACATTTCTGGTGGAATATTGTTCAGACAAGCATCAGGAGAAATGTAAGTGCAGTACACAAGCAAGATCTGTTACAGTACAATAACACGTTGTGCTAACGTACTGGGATGTGTAAACAGACGCTATGTTTTTTGAAGGATACCAATGTATTCAAATGATACGACTGGTAAAATGTGAAAGGATTTCCTTTTACTTGGTACTTATACTTCATTTTATTATGATTGAATAAAAACGACTATAAAAGTGTGAAAAAAAGAAAATTCTACATAATAGGATGGCTGATTTTGATTTCTTTGCAATTCATTTCAGATATGCCTTCCCTATTATCACAAAATGCCCAATAACATATAGTTTTGATAACGATATTGGCCAATGTTTTGAATTTTCAATAACTATGCGGAATATCGTATAATTTCTTTGCTGATAGGATTCAAAGTTCTGATGATGTTGAAACGAGTTTATCTTTCAGTAACAATATGAAAACGATGAGATAAAGAAATTGCATAAAAGCCAAGTTTGAATTTAAAAAAGAAGCAGTTATTCTGCATGAATTAATAAATTTTAGATAAAAATGCAGCATTAACAAGTATATACACATACAAAGAGAGAAAGAGAGAGAAAAGAGCACCGTAGTCAGAAGAGAGAGAGTGAGAGAGAGGGATACATATACATACATATACATAGAGAGTGATATTGATTAATTTCGATGTATTTCAACAAAGAGAGAATGAAGTAGTTTTATAAAACTTTTAAAAGGCTTGCGAAAATAGATTTATCAAGCAACTTAAACCATTTTGCAAAAAAGGTGCTTAAAAAGGTTCTTATCTATGATAGATTCAACACTGCAAAAACGAAACAAGAAGTTTGAAACAAGTTAAAGACTAATTTCAAACATTTGAGAGTATTGAAAAATTATCTATCAGATATTCAGACGAGGAATATTGTGAAAGTTTTGCTGATTAGATGTACTTGGTAATAAATATTAATCTTGAGAGATCGTAATCCTTTTGATAATGGGTACAAATGTGCTTAATAAATGCGTGTCGCTTTGAAAATTTATGAAAATACAGATACTCTTTCGCCCACATTTTCCCATCATCTGCTAACTTTTACCACCTCAGTTTTTGAACAAGATTCTACAAGTTTCCAAACCTGAAATCACGAAGTGATTTCCCATAGACTTGAGATGGACAAGCGTAGAAGGTTCAAGTTCCCACCGACTTCTGATTTTTCCTCACAACCACTTGTTTTCTACCTTGTGAATAGACGTGCATGACTTTCGAGGCCTTAAGAATAACTTGACATTACAATATTTATCAATTAAACGCTGCTGTTTAGCTTCCTCGTATCGTCGCTAAACTTCTGAGGATTAACAAGGACTTGCTTGTTCGATTTCAACTTAACATCGCATTTTAGCTCACATGCATTCATTCAACAAATAGGTATGTTCACATTCCGCAAGATATGCTTGCTTTGGTTCCTTAATTCCTTCGTAGATTCAAAAAATATAATTTGGGCTACAATTATAGAGTTAAGTGTTAAAGTTTCTCAATACCAAAAGCAAAAACGATTAAGAAGTTAATATTGCATGAAAGATTAAGAAGTTAATATGAAGCTAATGGAAGCTATTTACTACAGCAACAAAAAAATTTCTCACTCTAAGATTTTATTTCTGTATATTTGTCAAACTTATAACAAAGATATTTTTAAAATAAAACGTGGAATGGACATGAAATCATTTAAATTTTGCAATATTTTCGACGAAAACTAGGACCATGCAAATCGTAGGATGAGATTTGCCCATCATTGAAAATTTCATTCATCGGCTGTCATGTATTTTATCTTAATGCATATTTTTTTTTGTAATGTGAATCAATTTATATTTTATAAATTTAAATTTACACCCGTATGGGCTAATTGAGAGAAGCAATTGTAAAATTGACAGAGAAATGAAGTATTTCCATCTTCATATCACCACATCAGTGATAAGCATCCGCTTTCACATGTGGTAGATTGCAGAAATTTTTTTTGAAAATCTGTTTTCAAAATTTCAAATATGTGCTTTACGTTAAAATAAATTTCTTAAAATCAAATATGGAAAACTCTTTTCTTTGAATTTTATTATTTAAAATTTTATTTAATGTTGTCATACACAGTGCTTGAATAATTGATTTATCTGAAGTAAATACTCCAAAAGTAACAAAGATAAACAAAAAGACCAATTTTATGCAGTTTTAGAATTTGAAAATGAACTGCATTTGAGAATTTACAGATAACATAAATATAAATTTCATGTGGCAATTTATCACAGGGAATGTGAAAGTGTACTAAGCATAAGTGTCTACTCTTATTTTCGCCTATAGCTAATTATAAATCTTTATCGATATGTATAAATGGCCATCTGGAAAAGGACTTAAGAGATTGTTTAACCACTAAATAATGGTATCACGGAGAGTTATGAAATCTAAATTTTTGTAAAGTGTCTTGATTCTATTAGTTATATTTATTAAAATATTTTTGACTTGTAAACATTTTATTTAAAAAAATCTACTCTTCTGAGATCAAAATTGACAAAATTATAAATATTTGAAGGGCCAGGATATCCTGGTTGGTAGAGCGTTGGACTAGTGCTCCTTTGGCTACGAGTTCGAAACTCATTGGCCAAAAGATTCCCCGAATGTGTGGCGGCTAGCGCTCGTTTAATATGTACGTGGTCGCAAAGTCCCCCGGGAGTAATATTACTGGGGGTACTGGGTCAGAGGTGATCGTTCCCTGTTCCAGATCTAAATTACGATCTGAGATGAGTGAATGAATATGCATGAATGAAGTCCGTCCCCTAAAAAGGGTTGTGGCGTGTGTATAGATAAGTCGTACTCTTGGCCCTAGACGGCGCTACTTGTAAAAACAAAAGACGTTATCTCCTGCTTAAAAACTGATGATGTATCAGCGAGGCTTGTCCATGGCAAGTGCCATAAATAACAACAAAGATTTGAATGCCTCTTATTTTAAATGAAGTTCGGCTTTTTCAGTTGGCGCTTGAAAGAAAAGCAGGCAAATTTAAGGATTATTTTTTTTCTGGATCTGAAATCACAAGATTCATAACTTGATCTGTTGATTGTTTCAAATTGGAACTTTCGCATAATAACATTCTAAATACAGAAAAATATTTTACTATAGGTTTCACGATTTAACGATAAATTTATTAAAGTTAAAGCTTTGTAATTTTTAATAGATTATTCCTTTGTTGAAACTACATGAAATATAGCTCTTTATGTCCTTTGCAAAATTGTTCCAACCACCATCACTTAATCTCCTTTCATTGTTAGTGAATTAGCAATCGGAGGATAATTAATGGACATCCCGATTGTAGAGTAAAGCAACAGTTTATCTATGTTGTCGTCGAAAATGTTTTTCCTCAAGTGAAAAGTTGTTAATGTGAATGCTCTGCCCTTTTCACAACAGCACTTATGAATTTTTCAAAACACAGTCTTTATCATTCTCTGTTGTCATTTCGCATCAGGCATAAAGACATCAGGCTAATGAGGCGGCCCCGGAACAGAGTGAGAACTGAAATCGAGTGTCACCGTGAAAAATGGGGAGCGTAACTCACGTAAACAAAGCGAGTTAAATGGACCTCATTAGAGACTGGAGAAATGAGTTCATTCCCCTAATTAATGGCGCTGCCCATTTGTCAACCTGGAAGTTTGTAAATGGCCATAGCTCGCTGCTTCGTATCACTAGGTAGCTACAAAAATATAAGCTAACTCAGCAGTAGGCTTATTATTGTTATTCTAGAATTCGATTTTCAGGATAAATGTATTTACTTTGAGAGTGATTACAAATGTAGTCCACTTACTAGAGATAAACATATAAACACAAACGTACATGTTTGAAAGTTTATCCTTTGATATCTTTCTCTGAATTTGTACTTTTTATTTGCAGTGAAATGGAAGATGTAAAATTACGCGATGTATCTCATTAAAAAAGAGCATGTGGAGTCAAAAAATATACATAAACAATGATGCTATTTAAGTCAGTTAGATATTAGGTACTTACGTATTAGCCCGTCGACGCCAACGGTCGCCAATGGTTTAGTAATTCATTGTCGACAGATTCAAATTTGGCGACAAACAGTCGACGCCAACGAAACCAACAAAATGGCGGACGACAGTTAAGGTTTGAACAATTTTTTAAATAATGGGGTTTTTTTTGTCATTTTTTGTGGTTCAGAAACTCATTGGCGACAAAGATCGACGGTCTAATAAAGTTCTTTGGTTGAATCAGGTTTCGAACCTGAAACTTTACCATGCCACCATGCCCCCTTTAGACCTTTATGAAAGTTTGATTGAAATCCCTCGTATTCTTGATTCATCCAACTGGCAACTGTGGCATTTAAATAAATATAATTTGACATATGATTTGGTCCTTGAAATTTGAATTCTGTGCTCAATTTTGTTTTAAATAGTCAAAAAAGTGCATAATCAGTTGAGTTTATTGTACTACGAAACGCAAAGGCTCATATCTGAGATTTTAAAAATAAAATTTGGGTGTAGATAGTAGAATAATTAACGATCAGTTCTGCATACATCGCTGCTTCACACAATTCATTCAGATTCAAAATTTTATATGTAAAGGGAATAGCTCCGTTAATAGAGAATATGCGAAAAAATTTCGGAAAATTCTGGGGATGGGATAGGATTGATTATATTTATTCACAGATATTGTGCACTGGAATTATGTTTGGAATTCGTTGCAATAAAAATAAAATCAAGATATTAGAGAAAGTGTATATTAATATTCCACAAAACTAAATTTTTTTAAAGATATATCTTCTTATTTACATAATATTTTTCACTTCCTTCGGTTAAATTTCTGATATCTTTCATGTACGCAAATGTTTTACCAAGGTATCAGTTACAAGATTGACTGTGTTCACATTCATAATGGTTTTCGTTTCGTTATAACAACTAGAATTTTTTAAAAAAAATACAGCTGATTTGAGAATATCTTTACTAAATTTAACTCTAATAATAATTTTTCTTCACAATAATTTTATTAAAATAAAAAACATTTCTAAAGATCGTCACTGTTTTATACATTATTATTTGCTTTCAAAAATGGATATTTTGTACTCAATTAATTTTTTAAAAAATATTTTTAAAATGTACGTTTTTTACAATTTCTAAAATTTATACTTTTAAATATATAATTTTAAAATTTTAATTTCACTCCTCTTTTGTTTGACATTCTTTTTATATCCTGTAACACTGCAACTGAGAAGAGTTTTGTAGAGTGTATTTTTTATATAAATATGTAATAATTTTTTTTGTTACGTTCGATAAATTCATTTCGTTTTGCAGCTTCTGTTGAAAAGGATGGTCACCAAAGCTTTTGGACAATTTTTTGAAAGATACTGTCAGACATAAGAAGAATTGATTTTCATTTCATTTTATTTTGACAGAACTGTGACATGCGTCTAACAATCTCTATAGAAACGGGCCCAGCAAACAGTCAGCATCCCAATCAATAGGTCGATACGGCGCTTTTAAGAATTTCAAACAACCCACTCGGTTCAAAACGAAGAGCCATTTTTCGCGCCTTTCTTTCATTTTCGACTTCATTTTACATTTATAACTCCGAAAATAGGATAGTATGTCTGGATAATTATTTTTTTAATAAATTATCACTTAAATGGGTGTAAATTTGGTATATTTTTTAAATCTCATTTCAGAATGGTTTAGTTTTTATGATTTCCAGAAAACTAATGTCATCAATTTCATGTGAAATAACTAGTTTTCTAAGATTCAAAAATAATTAATTGTAGAAATATATAATAAAACTACTTAATATAGTATAAAGATATCTCTAAATTTTGGAGAGTGAAAGATTGTTAATATATTTTATTATGAGTAATATAGTATTAATTATTATTTCTAAACATTAGTGCATATGAAATCTTTTAAAAATAAAAACTGAAGCTTTGCTTACAACTAGTTTTAAAGTTATGCCATGGAAACCCTAAATTACGAAAATATAAAAGATCAAATACTAAAGATAAAATAGAATAACTTTATCACAAACAGCGTTGTCAAAAAAGAAAACAATTTAAATAATAAAAATTAGGAAATGCAAAAATGAAACGAACAAGAATAATATTTAAAAAAATTATTATTTTAAACATTTTTAATCTTTGAAAGGTAAATTTCTTACGGTATTAATCATAAGATGTTTTAAGTTTGATTAGTTTATCTCCTTTTGTTGAAATTTATTGATTGATTGATTGTGCCAGCCATTGATTATGTGTGTAGTGATTGAAAATACGCAGCTTCCATAGAACTTCAAAGTAAAAACCACTTCAATACCAATCTATTCTTTTTATAAGTTAATATTAAAAAAAGTAATATTATAATTTTTTAAAATTATAAATTGATCATTGGCAAAAAAATATGAATGAAAGTTTCGATCAAATACTGAAATTTGGTTTAATTTCACTGCAGTCTTAAAAATCATTTGAAAATTTTGTCTGAAACTAATTTTGAAATTCTTCGAATACTGAGACAAAACAAACATTTAAACAGAAATACTGAAACGATATATATTTTTTAATTTTAACTTTTTAAATTGTATTCGAATTTCGTATAATAATATGCTCCGAAGTTATTGAAAAAATTACTGCCACTTCAACAATTCTAATATATCAAATAAAAATATTTCAAAATTTTTTAAATATAGCATCTCATTTAAAATGTAATTTTTGAATTTAGTGTCTCTAAATCTAATGCCCGGTCGAAGGTCAGTTTGCAAACATTATAATGTTATAAAACAATGTGCTTTTAAGGTTTGGAAATGAATTTTTATTCATTCGAAATGCTCTGCTTAGATAAGGGATATACAAGCTACACACTATTTACATTTTTAAAGCTGTTTAATGAAGTTGTATTAAAGGGGATGGAAATCTAGAATCTTTAATAGGTTGTAATCGTTATTCTATAGATTTTTTGCTATAAATGCTTTTTATTCTTATTAATTGATTTATATTTATATGTAAATGAAATAAAATAATAATTATCAATAAATTTTTCAAGCTATATTAGCAATTTAAAAAAATAATTCACTTGTTTGAAACTAAGACTAATTTTCTATCGTAAAAGTATGAAATTAACATATTATTTAAATAAATTACAGAATATGGAATAAAACTTGTAATTGTTTAATATGTGAAAATTAAATTCGAACAAGTTTACTTTTGCTTTAATAATATAACCTAGAAGTGCACTAATAAAATATTTGATTTTTAGTTTCTTATGTTTAAATGAAAGTGAATGAGCAATTATAAATTGGTAAAGTACTTCAAATTATTAGATATTGTTCTATTTAAATATCAATGAATTTACAAGAAAATTCATAGATAAATTAATAATGCTCAATTCGGTGTTAGCATCACATAAAATGAAATCGTGTTTGGTACATAACGTGTCAGCTCTAAAATCCAAATCCCTCCGAAATCTAAGCTCAGTGATGCTAATACAAATCTAGGCTCAGTGATGTCTTGATGGCAGATTATAGAATTCAGAAAACAAGAATCAGAGAATAAGAGTTGCTGCTCTTCAAAGTCGTTGTATATCAGAAAACAAGTCTTTCTTCGTGATTATTTCCCTCGTAGATCTGCCACTAACTTAAAATAGTACAGAGTGATTCCTAGAAGATTTCTCTGACGTTGTATAGAAGTTTAATGAAATGTCACTTCTGCCTTCAATGATGGATCTTATAGCTCACGATTATGAAATCAACCAAAAATATCCCGGAGCAAAACATTAAAAAGAATTAAAAAAGAAGGATTAAAAGGAAATCTGCTTCGCATATTTCAATGTATCATATCAGAACATCATTTCTCGAACGGCCAAGCACCGCTTGCTTGTGCGAGTTAAATAATATTTTTCTTCATTTTGATTGTTTCATTGAATTAGTCACTTTAGTATGGCAAACGATCCAAAAAACTTTGTCTCGCATTTATTCTTTAAAAAAATATCACATTTCCTATTTATTTCATTTCATATAATCACGAGCTCAAAATGACACTTTTCTAGGCTTTATTTACTGTTATAGTTAACTTATTTTAAAAATAAGAACAGAACGCCGTCTCATACCCCCGTATCTGTGACCATTCTGGTCACTTCACGGTTTGGTGGGCATGTTACAGGCATTTTATTTTAAGTAATGAAATATTTGCAGTAAGAAAAAAATAAAAACAAAACTATTTACAGAATTTACAAGAATATGAGATATGATAATGAGAAAAGTTTACAGAGATTTTCTTCTTTAAAAATGGTTTTGATACTATTATGGGTTGAAATATAACATGAGTTATGATGTACATACATTCTGTGCTCATTTAATTTTTTATGACACACTAGGTGACGTTGCAGGTATTAAAAGGAGATAGAAAATAATTTGGATAGTTGGAACGAGGGGAAACTCTGATTGATTAAAGTGTATAATAGGAAACTGCTTGTTTTTATCTTCAGTCTTTGTGAGTATGAGACTTGTTGAGGGCTGTCAAAGCATTATTAAAAGCATATTTTTAAGATTCTCGTGCAGATAACAAAACTTAAATTCATTGCCCACGCATTTTCGTTGACGCCAAAACCCTCATCCCCAAAACAACATTAAGTTCTGACATGATAATATGTTAAATCTTGTATAATGCATAAATGTTGCCACTTTTCCTTTTTAATATATTCCGTTCTGGTAGAGGAGAAAGGAAAATAAATCGAAATCCACAATTACTCTGAGAATCTGCTTTCCTTTTCTTTTTATTTCCCTCGTCTCCTCTTCATGACAAACTCAGCAAAATAAAAGAAATTTCGCGACGCCTGTACGACCCTCTGACACGCTTAAATGGCATTAAAGTGAAATCGTTAGCCCATAAAAGAAGCTCCAACTCTTTATTCTATTAAACTGGTCTCGGAAAAAATATTACGGGCCACATAACGAAGTCATTAAACCGCCGAAACGGCGCAATAAACTGCAGGTTTTATGCAAGACCTTCAGTTCTGGCTGCATTAAATCAAAATGCGAAACTTGTTAAATAACGGCAAAGCCGCAGAAAAACACGTACCAGGAATATTTTTTGTGTGATTTACGCATTTATTAGAGAAAATTCAAAATTTAATTCTGTCTGCATCAATTTTTAAATAGAAAGACATAAGTTGTCTTCGAATAACCGCCTATTTAGAAAACCGCTGTCTCTAAAGTTTTAAAAAGTTTTAGAATGTGGAATAAAACTTCATAAACGGATATTATCGCAAAGGAATAACATTGTAATGACCTGATCCTGGTCGATCAAATGAACGGGTAGCGTTTAAACACAAGTGTTTTATTTACAGTTTATAAACAATAAAAAATAACAACTCGTCTTCATCTAAGTTAATATGCTGGGAAATATTTACATCTGGGTTAATAGTTCCACGACTAATACAAGGAAAACTAACAGGCTGTTAACGTATCCGGCTATTGCAGTAGTAGCTCAATGGATCTACGGATATAAATGGTAGATCTTTAATCAAAAAGAGATCACATGGTATCTCATCAGCTGTCCAGCTTTTCAACTCAGCTCGTCAGATCTCAGCTCTTCTCCTCTATTCAGATCAACTCGTCTCGTCGCCTCTAGTCTCTTCCTTTCAAAACGTTCTATTTTAACCTCTGTCAAACTCCGCCTCTAGTTTTCGCATTGGTGCACTGGAGATGCCGATAATCCAATAATTCTTCAGAGTTCATTCCCAGTGGTCAGCAGTTGACCGTGGGAATATTTGTTAATCACCCCTCCTCTTATCAGACCCTGCACAATAGGGAAACATTCATATCTGGAGGTTTTAGCACTTCTTTCTTCAGAGGGCCGTAAACGCATGTGTGGTGCATTATGTGGACTCTATTCAAGACCAGAGGGTAACATCAAAGAAGGGGGGATTACAAAGGCGCAACAAAGGAAAGAATCGTCTCACCACTGGCCAGATGTAATAATGCTCAAACATGTGTTTCTGAGAAAGAGAGATAAGTTTTACGACTTCTTTACAATATTATTCTGAAAATGTTTCGGAAATCTGGATTTTTTTCCAGTTTTCATCTTTGAAACTTTCTTGGTCTTCACATAAGAAAGTGTTGCTAGATTATTATCTATTGTATAAATTTTTATATCAAACTCATCCAAACTGCGGATTTAAATGTAGTGCTATGAAAGAAATGAGGGGGGAGGGAGTGACATGGTGGTTGAGTCTGGGCTTCGGAACCGAAGGTTTTAGTCTCGAGACCCGATTCCAAAGAAGAACCATTGTGTAAGCGAGTTTGGTGCACCTTAAGTTCATCTGAGCCAAAATTACTCCAACTAATGTAGAAATTCTTCAGGGGGGGCGGAGGGGGGCCATCCCAAGTGTCGCCATCTGACCATAGTTCAAAAGATACTTACGTATTAGACCGTCTATAAGCCAATGGTCTCCAATCATCTTCAGCCAATTTACTTAGGTAGCCAGAACTCTTTGATACATTACAGCCCCATTATGTGTTCCGCTTTCACGTATAAACTCCTCTCATGCCCATTCAAACACATATATTAAGATTGAATAATTCCAAAATTTTAGAAATATGTCACTACATCTTTTTCGTGGGCAGACAAATCCCTCATTTTAATCATTTTAACGATTCAAAAAATCAGAACAGAAAAAATGTTTAAAGATCTTCTGCAAAACCAACAAAATGGCGGACGACAGTTAAGGTTTGAACAATTTTTTTGGAGGTTTAGCAACTTATTGATGACGCCTTCAAATTTGGCGATAAAGATCGATGACTTGATAATGCATATAATCAATTCATTATTAGTCAAGGTTTGCACAATTTTGTAAATAATGACGGTTGTTTGTCATTATTCGTGGTTTAGTAACTCACTGGAGACGCTTTCAAACTTGACTATAAAGATCGATGGCTTAATATGTGAGTGCCTTCAAAGTTACGATGTCCATCCTAAAATACCGCAAGTGTTGTTTTAAAAACGGAGGTTTGATATAATTAAACAAACAAACAAACAAAAAACAGAAATAATTGGAAGGAGCAATCAATTTGATTTGACCAATAAACTATCAAATATCTGAGGTATTTTTCTGTACATTTTTTCAATACAGTTCTATCTTAAATGCAGGTAAGGCGTATATACAAAGGAATGAAACTCAGGACGTTCATTTTTTTCTATTCAATCCGTTGTGGATGTTATTTTCAGTTCGAATTTCATTCAAAGAAAGTGGTTTCTTCTTTGAATAGCGTTGAATTGCTTCCATTTTGGAAAAATAAAACAAAACAACCACGGATAGAGAGATTTAGAAAGATTTTTCTTACTTCTTCAGAATTCTTAAACCTTTAAAAACTAGCAGTCTGCTCCTGAGCTTAAAGTTTGTTTCGCTTCCAGAATTGTCCAATTTTGATCCCTTTTCAGTGGGAATCCAGAGAAAGGTTTTTGCAGCAAATCGAACGTGATAAGCTTTTCTTCCATTTATTCCATCGTCGATTCGAACCGCCACTGCCTTTAATGGATATCGAATAGCTACTCCGTGATGGAACTGCTGATAAATAGCTTTCGAGAGTACTTTATCAAGAGAAAAATACTTTCCAGATCTACTTTCAAGAACAGGAGGATTTTCAAAGAAATTTCTGTTCGAATTCTACTTATACAGTCAGAATTAAAAAAAATTCTACTTACAGCAGTTAAGATAGAAAAGTGATTGTGCTAGTAGTCATGTGCTCCGCACTAGTTTTAGGTAACACGAATTTAAGAGTGCAAAAAATGGAATAATAATGAATAAACATTAATTAAAATGAACCAGAGGGTAAAATTAAAGATTTATCGAGGAAAGAAATAATAATTTACTCTACGCAAATGTTTATTTTTACAAAGGGTAAAAATAAACATTTTTAATTTTCATCCCATTCGTGTCCTCGGGCTTTTCAATACTTAATCGTATCCATGCAATCATAAATTAATAACTATTTTAGAAATTTTGTTTTCACTGTTGTTAGCTGTATTTAAAATGAGTGTAGATTGTACAACAAAATTGAACTTGAACCAATTCTTCAATTTCCAGATTATTAATGATGCAGTAATCGATTATAGGAAAAGGCATAATCGGATTTTTTTTTGTGTTTTACGAAAACCATATATATGTATAACTAATAAAGTTATATAAATGGAGTTCCTTCCGACTATAAAGCTCAATTTATTTGAATTTTATGCCATAGTAATGCAATTAAAAATACATTTTAATGGATACAAATCTGTTTTTTTTTGGGGGGGAGCTCCATGTTAAAAACTATTTAAACATTTTTATGATTTGCTATCTGGAATTTAACAAAACGTTTCTCAACAGACTGCTGAATTAATCACTTGCTTCTCCTTCAAATGTAAAAAAAACTACTCCACAATCTACGACCGACCGGAAGGCGCAAGGGAAAAATTGAGTGACCGAACCACTGCAATAGCGACACTTGTGGGAACTGTGTTAGAGTCCTAAAGGCTATCACCGGCCACAGTACAACCCTTCCCTAAGGAAGTACGTCTCTACTTTTTCGTGTACCCACAAGGGTGGCGTGAACCAACCATCATGCTGGAAGCATCCCATCCTCAATTACGAGTTGCCTCCCTCGTAGGACTCAAATGTAAACAATCTGAAATCGTATTTAAGATTGCTTCCTTAACGTTTATGCAAATGCATTGCATTCAACGCTTTGATTCAGTATTTAATGGAGATTAGAAGTATACTCGTGTCCATAAATTAAGGATAATTAAGTGTCACACGGAAATCTAACTCTAAAATTCAAGTATCACTCGTAAAATGACTACACACATCTTCAAAAGTCTTATACAAATAGCAGCAAGCTACCAGATGGCACGATAATAAGACACAATGACAAGAGAGTAAAAGAGTGGTGTATACAGAAAAAAAAATAAAATTGTGCGCAAACTCTTTATAAGTTTTTCAGCGCAATAACCGAATAGTTATGACTCAAAGGACACATTTGGATAATTTTTTTACGATTTAGAATTATCGGCCAGAACCAATTTCTAGCTTTTGACAACTATTTCCACCATAGAGTTTACATTTTCTTTTTCACATTATATATATATATATATATATATATATATATATATATATATATAT
>JAOUZG010047888.1:2838513-2867701 GCA_026289955.1 Argiope argentata
ACACACTTTACATTTTAATAGGTAGCCCCAAGAGACAAATCAATTTATATCTATATTAATATCTATAAAGTTTTTCGTTTATGTTCTAACTAAAATCTTAAGTTTTGATTTTATTTCAATGATGTTTTGCAGATTTAAGTGCCAAAAAGTGGGTTCTTATTAAGGTTCAGAGTAAAAGGTAATTTGATAGCATAGCATCTAATCAGTGCTCTGGTTATAGAAATCCTAAAGAAAAGCTTTCAGCTTCTATAATCAATTTTACTACATATGAATGAGCATTGCCGTATTGATAAAAATGTTATTTTGTTACTTGGTATAAGGATCTTCGGTCAGCGATGGTTTAAATGAGCTTGAAATTTTTTTGAATGTCTTCAGAGTTTTTACATATATCTAAATAAGTTTTTAAAAAGTGCAATTTTAAATTGGAAAAAGTGTTCTCCTTCCATTTGATAGAACAGATACACCAATCATTTCATCAGATTTTTTCGATACAATTTGGATTACATCTTATAAGCATGTTCATTCAGTGATAATTTCAATTATTTTGAAATGGCTTGCATTTTTTACTGTGTAGTTTGACATATATACAAAATAAAATTTTAAATAACTAAATCACTTTTCCTTTTCCGATATCTTGCCAATAATATCTAAATTAATGGACATAGTCTCTTATTTGCAAGTATCCTCATTCAAGCAAATAGTATCCTAATTGCAATTGTTAGGAAAAGAAAAGAATCACATTTGGCTTTCTTGGCTTAACTTGACTCCTTTTTGTTCTATGTTTTTGGCAGTTAGTTTTGGAAAAACGTTTATAACGAAAAGAAGTTTAATTGAATTATTCTTATCTCTTTTTTGAATCTTCAAATAAAGAAAAAAGATAGTTGGAACTAAGTTCAGGCGATTTTTACATCTGCTATCATTTGAAAAATCTTTCGCCAAAACGTCAAATTATTATTTTTTCCTTTAGGAGGGAACATCTAGATTCTGGAAGAACTGCAAATCTGCTTCCAAGATTAAAGTTTATTTTTCTTTTCCTAATCATTCCGGGAGAAAGACTTCGGGAGATGCCGGGTTGAAAGGGCTTACCGTAACAAATTGAATGCGATAAGATAAGCCTTGCCTGGGATAGACTCATCGATTGAGGTTCCCTGCCTTTAATCGCAACCGAATTACAGATATGCTTTCAAAAGACTGAAAAAAATCTACAAACATTATTTATCATCTTTTGCTTTTTAATTTAGATTTTATTTGTAATAGTATCTATTGACAAATTTGTATGCAAAAAAATTTTATTTGAAGCACGATAAAATAAGTTTTTAATCATATGAAAACATGAAGGTTGAGTTCTGGGGTTTTGGAGCCTCAATATGTCCAGACGGAAAATTGATGATTTATAGCCTTTGAAGCATTGATTTTTAGTTTTTAAGGTTATTAGAAAATAATACAGATGGATGTCAAATTTGGCGACTTATCGAAAATAAAAAATTACAGATACATGGTACGTCCTCTATGTATCTGACTCTCCTATCTGGCTAATATAAAGGACATGATCGTAAAAGAAATTATCGCCAGAAGAAGAATCAAATAAACGGAATTCCACATGGAATAACCAGGGGAAGTATCAAAAGATTTATATTTATATTATATATTTTAAATCATTTTCAATTTTCTTTTTGCTGGCGAAAAAGTTTTGGAATTCGAACGATTTTGAGTTGAAAAGCAAAATCCTCGTATTCTTAATATCGACGCATGCGTAATCTCAAATACATAACATCTTTAAATCGGTTTAAACTATTTTTCCAAGAAGAAAATTTTAACTCCAAGAAAATAAAATTTAGAACTTGATTGATTTTGAGATGGTCAAAAACCATCGCAATTCTAAACGTTGGTAATGTCGAAATATTGGTCATCTTGCTATCGGATAGATATTAAATAACTTAAATAAAATAAAGTTATCACATGATAACATGAAATTTGCTATAGTGTATTCCAATTTATTATGATGATGAGGATTTTTTTTGTTCTTTGAAAGCCCCCCCCCAGAAATTTTTTTTAAAGTAGTAACAGAATTTGTATAACCATCGTTATAATAAAGTAAGGAATAAATTTAAGTTTTTGGCAATACCGTTACCGAATCAGCGGGTGATGTCTACCACAAACTTTTTCGCTTACTCTCTAATGATGGTGTTATCGAAAGAACATCAAAATTTGGCATTATCACGCAATAATTATGGAATATTAGCCTTTGGTGTGAGAATTTAGAATTTTTACTGAATCTGTCTTGCGATCATGGAGACTTCTTTAACGATTAATTCTAGGCCTGCGGTTAACTGTATCAGAGAAATGAATTTAAGCTATAGAAGCATTTTACCAAGCGATGCCCAAAATTGAAAATGAAATTTGACACAGCACTTTAATTGTGGTTACAAAACCACATACTAATTTTGGTACATATGTACCTTCGATCTTTATCTCCAAATTTGAAGGCGTCGCCAATGAGTTGTTAACCCACAAATAATGGCAAAAAACCACCATTATTTAAACAATTGTTTAAACCCTAACTGTCGCCCGCCATTTTGTTGGTTTCATTGTTGTTGATGGTTTATCGCCAAATTTGAATCCGTCACCAATGAGTTGCTAAACCGATGGCGATCGTTGACGTCGACAAATAAGTACCCTAATTTCAATATATTTAAGTCATTGCATTTTGGACTTAATCCTTTGATAATCATATCAAAGGCAACGTTGTTATATTTGGCTCAAAATTTGATAAATGTATACCTTAAGACGCCAAATGTGCATGTGTGTTATATATGCAATAAATAAGTTTTATTCATCTAGCTCACTTCGTCTTGTAGGTATCGTATTAAACAGACAGACCGACTTTGCTATTAAGGCCATATATATGCCAGATGAAAGCATTTTTAATTATCTTTGTCTCAGAAATGACTTTTCTATAAATGTTTTTCGAACTCATAGAAAGTTAAAATGTGATTTGTCAAAGTTTCGAGTTCAATATTTTGATATTTAAATTGTTTCGAAGCAATCGAGAGGAATCAATTAGCCTTCTAAAAAAAGTAAAAATTGAAATATGAAATAGATTGATTTTTATTCTATTAAAGGAATATAAAATCAAGCACTAGAGTAGATGAAAGAATAAAATACGCTAACAAAAAATCTCCAGGTCGAAGGCTAGTGCCAGTACTATTAATATAAAACACTTTTATAAGAAAATATTTTATATGCAAATTCGCAACAAGAATCATCTGCCAAATGAAAATGATACAAGGTATAATCATGACTACTCCAATACTTAAAAGGGCACAGAAAAAAAATGAGTGGCTGAGCGCCGGTACCGCATAGGCCGGAATTATTATTGAATCCTAAAAGTCGTCATCGGTCACGGTACAACCCATTCCGTAGGATGCACGCCTCGTCATCTGTAGGGAATTCCCTCCTCCACCATTTTTGCACCTACCAATTAATGAAAAACAAACAGCATCTTATCTTCATATCTGAAGTGGGCCCGGGGATGGGAGACAAATACTATAATAAAAGCTTCTCTTCAAATTTTCGCAATCAATGCTCTAATTCATTTTGATATAATTATTTTAATACAACAATTGCAGCAAGATTCGGCACATTTTGGCGCATCATAATAAGGACGAAACTCGAACAAGCACATCGATTATAAATGTCAGCACCTCACCAGTGAAAAAGAGGTTCAATACCTGGTTTCAGGAGTGGATACTCCTCTACAAAGTCAATAAAGTCCTCTAACTACATAATTGTTCTAATACCCGTTTCCATCTCTGCAATTATAACTATCAGAATCTGACTGATAACGAAAATTTAATCTCAAAAATTTAGCTCAGCACATTTTAGTTACAGCGTTTGGAGGATACGCACTATGCTATATTTTGTGACATTTAGTTAAATACTTAGAAAGTCCTGTGCAGTTACTTATATCAGGTGACTGCAGCGTGACATGAATTAATGCCAATGACCAGTTTCTATATTTTTCATTACAAAATTCTGGAACACAGATAACTAATTCAACCTTCTAGAAGTCTCGTGGAAAAATCTGAAAAGTCGGTCTACCGACGCATCTTTGCAGATTATTAAGGCTGAATCCAAAGGACAATCACCGTCCATGGTACAACCCGTCTAGTAGGAGACAAGTTCCATAAACTGCAGGAGATAGCCACCCCATATCGTTTTTGTATCCCCGAGGGCGGAGGAAGCCAATCTATATTGCGGAAGCACTTCACCCCCATGTCTTAGGATACGGGATTTGGAATGCTTGTTTGTTAAATAAAGAAATATAGGAGTCTGGATGTTGGTGTGAGAAAAGTGCGAAATAAAAAATCCCATACTTCAAGGAAAACTGTACACTGGCAAATAAACTGCACATTCTGTATAGGGGAAGAACTGCGATAGAGTTACCCATCCACAACTATTATACGGATTTCGAAGAGCTCTGTTTCTTACAAAAGCTTATGATTCGTAGTTACACCCTTAGTGACTTCTTGTCTATTACCGCGCTTCTTTTATCAAAGAAGTTGAAAAAAAATCATTCTATATTTTCTAATAGAATAAACAGCAGATTTCCAGCTATACCTATTATACCGAATTAGAACATTTTTTTTTCTTCATATTGTTAAAAACCTATAATTTTTCTTCCCAGCACGAACATTATCATCGTAAAAAAGATTGTTATACGGTCAGTTGTGTGCTGAGCGAGAGCTACATCAGTAATATGATAATTTCAGTGTCGCAAAGATTTGGCGACTTTGCAGCAAATTTGGCGACAAAATTAATAAGGCTGGATAGTTCAAGACTTTCGACGATATGTCCAATAGAAACTGAGATGCGCCCTGATTGGCTTAGACGGTTCCCGTCCTGCCTCCCGGGAGCTATAAAAGGCCGGCAGACTTAAGCTGCGATGAATTGCATTGAATTGAATTAAATGATGAAATGAATTGAGCCGAAAGCGGAGTTGGAATAGAAGACACGTAGCGAGTTATCAAGAGGATAGCAAAGCAACGACGGAGTGTCAGCATTGTGTGTAGTTCAAGCGAGTGCAGTGTGCCGAGTGAAGTAGCCAGTCGGTGTTTGTGAGTCGGCAGCTAAAGTGAGAAGACAATGATAAGTTCAGCCGTTTGGAGAAACCGTATAGCGAAGCTTCGAGGAATCAATTTCCTGCTGGATTCTGTCTACCCAATTTGAGTACTATGGTCGAGTACTGCCTGTGGGCTACTGTCTGCCCACTTTGAGTTCTATGGTCGATTACTACTTATGGGCTACTGTCTGATATTGTGTACTGCTGTGTGTTCGTACATATTTGTCGTCTGTTTAGTGGTCTTCTTTGTGTTGGTGTATTCGTGTAAATAAACATCGTCGTTGTTTTCTACTGAGGCCGGTCTGCTGATTGTGTCTTCACACCATACACTTCCTATAAAAACGAACCATAAAGACGGACTGTGATCCGTAACAATATGAATGTTTATTATCTACATACAGGCTTTATCGGAATTCATGGTCGAACTTTAAATATATGAAAATTTCCAAACTTTAAGAAAACGTATAAAGAAACATTTTTTTGTGTAGCAATGTGGGATCGAAAATGTAAAGTTTCGATGGTAAAGACAAGAAAAGCTGGGAAAATGTAGAGTATGCTCCGTCCTTATATAATATTTCAGTAAGTGCACAAATGGGTTAATATCAACATCGATACAGGCCTGGTAGTGTCCAACAAACAGTCCTCTCATTTCCCGTCCTCCTCTTCATTTCCCGACGACTTCACCTGAGGGGAAAATTAAAGCTCTGATATTGCATTGAAATCCAGAAACTGGACAGAGCAGTCAGTTTTCGTCGGGAAATGGTTCGCAATTTCGTAAGATCCCCAAATAAAGAAATCCGACTCATCCCTAGCGAATATGCGGATAAGATACTTTGAAGCAAAGCTAATAAATTAGAATACTCGATAGCTATTATGCAAATATAATGATATGGTTAATCTTATTTAAACTAGCCGCTTTCAGTAATCATATTAATATATATTGTCTATTCCCTACACATACATTTAATTCGTATATCTATTCCATACCCCTTTGAAATTGAAATAAACATGCCACAGCAATTGCGAGGTTCCGAAAAGAGATTTATTTTTGATTACATCAACTATACATTTTCATAAAGCGAAATTTTTATTGATATATATTATCATGTCAGAACATGATGTTTTTGGAATGAGGCTTTCAAAGTCAACGAAAGTTCGTAGGCGAAAAATAAAAATTTTAATCCATAAGCAAAAAATAAAATTTTTAATCCTCAGGCGAAAAATAAGAGTTTTATTATCTGCACGAGCGTCTCAAAAAATCTGTTTTTAACCCTCTGGGCGTTTCCATTCTACGAGTGGAACTTCTGTAAAGTGAAGGAAGCGGGACTAGTTTTCTGTCGTGGAAGCGTGTCAGTTTTGCACAAGAGATGCACAGCAAGAGTTCAAGGGTTTCTTTCTTCCCCCTCCCGTTCTTCATGGGAGGTCAGCTAGCCTAGGGTATCAGCAAGTTACCACCTATTCATGCCAAATTTTATTGCTTTCTTTTATTTTGTACGGCTACTAACGTCAGATGGTTTCTGGGAATTGTGTATAGGTTGCTTTTTAACCCCGATTGCTGAAAGCACTTTCTAAACAGTGTAAATATAAACAGATAGGTTTTCACTTACTTTTTGCTGTATATATTAAGTACAGAAACTTTCATCATACATTCGGTCTTATTATGCATATATTTTCAATATTTGCAATTATTGAAGGATTAAAATCGTATTCATATCCTTTTATTATTTTTCCAAATAAATTATTTTGCACCGAGCAATCAATAGTTGCAATAAAGTAGCCTTTTTCTAGAATTAGAACTAAACACGGATAGTTCAGTTAATCAGATATATATAAATAACAATATATAACATAAATTTTTTTTAGAAGAACGGGCATCATATTCTATTATAATAAGAGATACAAATCAACAAATTGATTAGATATCTGAAAAAAAAGCATAATTCTAGAAATATAATTAGCTACTAATGTATTTATGATCCGAGTTCTTAAATACCCAGTAACAATTTTATCAAAACTCAATATTGTTTGTAATCATTGCTTTTTATTTTAAAAAAATTATGGCATCTCCGCTCTTGAATGCTTCAAAATAAGGAAATTTTAAAGTTCAAACATCGTGAAATATACCAAAGTAAATAAAGATTAAATGTCCTTATTAAAAATTTATTTTTCAAATTATAGAATATTCCAGTGATTTTAAAGTGTTTGTGAAATTTATAAAAATTATCAACATTTTTTGCAATTTTTCTTTCATTTTTCCCATTATTTTGAGTACACATCCAATGAAATTGCTACCTTCAAAAATAATAAAAGGCAGCTTGAACAAACAAACGATTCCTTTTAAATATTATACTGCAATATATTTTATTCCTCATAAATTTCGGTGTGTTTATAATGTTTAGTATTCTTAAAAAAATACAATGGACATAAAATAATTTTCTAATTTTCGTCCATTCTATAAAAGAAAACACTAATGATGTATTGCTATATTTGCTAGTTTTATCAAGTAAGGTAATTCACAAAAATTTCAGTTGTACTTTGCATAACATCTTTGTATTTTACATCTTTTTATAAAATTGACCGTGGAAAAGTAATTGATGTCTTAAATATGTGAAATTAAACTTGTAAAACATATTTTCACTTATGTAACTTAGCAATCTAATCTTTTCTTTCTCTTATTAATGACCGCTAGTAGTGGAGATAACAATCATTGAAATTTTTTTTAATAATTATTCATGCCGATGGATTCAATAAAGGAATAGGCATCTATGTTTGGTAGGAATCCCCAACGGTTCCACAAATTAATTGAGAAAATTCAATGTTTTAGAACAGTATTTGAAATTTGCTTACAAGAAAAGGTTACTTTTGTGGATTATCTCCATAGACATGATAAAATTACCAATATATATAAGTAAATGAATTTAATGAAGAGATAGTGGTAATGCTATTTCAGTGACGTTGTGATGTATAAATTTTACAAATTTTTGCCAGCATAGTTTGAAAACTCTCGAAAACTGGCATAAGAGGTAAGCGATTCCTTATTTAGAAGCAATAACCGGTTTAAGCAATTACTTTCGCTCATGAAAGAAATATGCTCTGTTATAACAATGAGTTGAAATCTTTTGCACAATTGTGTAGGATGTCGGATTTAATATAGGAAAACGCATTACACTTCATCAAATTTAAGTAATTATATAACAACCGTATTGATAAAAGAAGTAGTAATACTTTAAAAAATATTTTCGGAGCGGAGCCTATTGCTTTATTTTTATCTATTCACAGTAAAGATAAATGTATATAAAATTCAACAGCAAAATCCAAAATAAGTAATCGAACGAAAAAATTTTAAAGGAAATACGTCGCCAGTCAACAATAACAACAAATGCAATTACTAAAATGCACAAATTCAATAATCTTAATAACGTTGTGGTAGTATATATAGAGAAACCAGTAGTAAAAAAAAAGGCCGAACAAAAGATTTAAAGGTATAACCTAATGACTGCAGTATATGCTCATAGAGAATTCATTAAACGGAATCCACCTCAAGTATAAATTCCCGACATTTTCTATTGTCAATTTATTATATATATAACAGAACTGGATTTTTTTTTACAAATTATTTACCAGAATAATTTAAAAACATAAATCAGATTAATTAAAATTTTATGAACTATAGTTATGCCTTATTATAATATTCATTTAATTATGTTAAGCCTCATAATTCATATTCCTTTCAGTAAATTATTAACTTCACGTATTATAGAACTAGTTTTCGTAAAGTTTTGTCTCTAAAGTTTTTTATGCTAAGTCATTCGCATGTTGCAGATATTCGGTATTCATGTTTCTCAGACTCAGAGAAAGAAGATTATAAACAAGTAATATAAAAAACAATTTTTTAAATGAATTCGTTCTTAGGTCAGCAAAGGATTTTTTTTTATTTTAGTTACTTTTTATTAAACGATTATAATAATGGCAATTTTCCATTTTCCTGTCTACATATGGTGTTGGACTATTATATTTTGTTCGTTGCTGTTTATTTTCATGTTCCGCTTTACAACGGAAGGAGGGGTGCGATAACTTTTGAGAGTATGGACCGTTGAGCACCCGAGTCCAGAAGTCCGACTTCCAGCCCACACACGTCAAAAACACTTTTTATGGGACGGACTGCATTCATTCATCTATAGATCATAATTTAGATCTAGAACAGAGAACGATCACCTCTGCTCCAGTACGCACTGTAACACCACTCTCGACATGGAGGACTTGTGAGCACGACACATGTAACGTTCACCACACACACATACGGATAGACTACGGTTGGTGGGTTCAAACTTGCAGCCCAAGGGATGTGAAACTAACGCCTACCAACCAGGTTATTCCGACCTGATAATTGCAATTACTATAAATAATCGATCAAAAATTTCTACTAACATTGAATTTTCAACTGCAAGTGATTATTCAAAACCAATTGTGACTTACTACACCAGTTGGGTAGTGCAATACAGATTAGAAATTTCTAATGTAGTTATTCTCAATTATTTTACTTCGAAAGTACTTCAAAATGAGTCGAAAAAACTGATTAATTTACAATGTTTATTTTAACTGCATCAAACATTACGAAAATAAACACAATCGTTTAAGATAATCTGCTGAAAACATGTTAAACCTAATCTCATTGGCGTGGGGGGAAAACAAATTGAATTCGTTACTTATTTAGCGATGGAGAAATGTAGTCTAATTTTTGACGAGAAAGTTGGTTTTTAATTAATTAATAAAAAATTAATTAATATTTGAAAAAAAAACTGTATTGACATCAAATGTCATCCACTACAAGTTTTTAAAAAAGTTACTTGTACTTGATAGGATGAATAAAAAGTATTTTATTAACGATGGAAAATTTGAAAAAGATATATTTAGGGGGAGAGTGAGCTAACAGCAGGAATTGAAATAAATAAAATGCTGAAAGAAAGCAAATCGTACCCATCCACAACACTTGATACTTAATTTTCATAGTATATCAAATAGATCTCCAAGCGACAAAGGAAGAAAAAATTTAACTTGATTGATTCATCTTAGTACCAAATTAAACAATGGACTTAAGAAACATGCATGGAGACTAAATGACTAACTTTTAAAATAACATTAGAAAGCAGGATAAGAACTGAAAATGTATAACTATTTTATATTAAACATGATAACGTACATTAACAAATTCAGTTTTTTAGAAACGTTAAAATATTTGGAAAGTTTTCTAAACAAGTGATTATTTATATAATTGACTTAAAAATAAACATTTGTTTCTCAAATTTCAGTTCAATGTAGCATATTGGATATGGCTTAATCCCTTTTTTAAACACTTCCTGAATCTTTTTGAATCCAATTTTTAAGCTTTTCTGAATTCAATAGCCGGAATTAAAAAGGCAGAGCATTCGCTAGAAATCATTTCAGTCAAATAATTTGTGAAATTTTTAATTTTTTCCTTTCTCGTAAGTAAAAATATTACAATTTTCTTAAATTAATTGTAAATAAGTTAGATGTAATCTTGTGTCAAATATTAGATGAAACTAGTTGATTGGAAATCTGTATGCCTGAATCTGTATGTAAAAGTCGTGTTTGCGTATACATGATATTTCAAAACAGAAACACCTTGATATATTATACGTGTCGTACAAAATTATCAAAATGTAGATTTGTATTAAATTTTTTAAATATAATGTGTCAAAATATTGATTATCCATGAGTCAGTCTTTCCGTGAGTGTTTGAGCAATTATTTTAAAATACAAAAAAAAATAGATAAATGAAGTTTGGTACGTTGCTTTGACATCTTTACTGCAAAAATATAGAATTTTCACTCCAATATAAAAGATTCAAATATACTAAAAAAAACGGATAGCGCTACACTGCATAAGCGTATGAGAAAATATGAAGATTAATACTACCATTGATCTTTATCATGATTGTAAATCCTTAGATTACTTTTAATAATAATAATAATAAAAATAAAATCTTGATAAAAATTACTTTCAAGTTTGGGTCCGACAACTTTTAATATCGTTCCACACCAAAGTGTGCAGTTTATGAAGTTTTCTTCCATAAGAAACACCTGCCAAAATTTGAGTAAAGTAATGCAAATTCATTTATTTGATCTTAGTAAATAACAGTTTATGATTTCAAGCCATAGCTATGAACTCTAAAACTTTTCCATATTCATAAATAGTTTATTGTTCACGCAGCATTGAAGCCTTTATTTGCATTATTTTCCATTAGTAGGTTCTTAAAATCATGTCATTAAAAGTCGTGCTGCATTTTGCACAAGATTTTTCAAAAGCTATGTTATTTATCCATTCAGATTTTAGCCTCTAATGAAGAAGTCTCTTTAGCATAACAAAAAAAAATTGCTTAAAAACTGTAAAATAAATGAAGAATTTTTGAGTTTTTTAAAAATTTTATATATCTACCGTTTTATCTAAGAAAAGTATCTTCTTTGATAAACTATTAAAAAAAATTGTTAAGATAGTTTACAGAGTCAAAACTTTTAAAATGGATTCAGTTAAAATTTTTCAAACATTTAATTTAATTTATTTTGCTATTTCTTTTATCTACATCAAGGTATAAATACTAATAACGAAGTATTAAAAGTTAAATATTAATTGTTAATAATATTAGTAAATATCTAAGCATTAATAACTAAACTTCCCAGATATAAATAATTAAAAAAATGTTTTTATTGTTTCTTTTATGAATTTGAAAGAGATTATTTCATTCCGTTCAGTATACAACTTTAAAAAGTAGTTGCATAATAAAAAATCGAACACATAATTTCATCTATTACACAATATAAATCTGAAAAGAGAAACAATAAAACAGTATACTTTATTATATTCTTCAAAATTTAGGCTACTTTAAAACACAAAATTCAATCGCATCTGTTTATGTTGAGCGAAGAAAAATAATTGGAGGTAGAGATTAGAGTAAAAAACATAAATTTTCATTTAAAAATAGTTTAATTGTAAATGCGAAATATATTTAATTTATTAATTATATATTGATAGCAATTTTTCAAATATATTCCTTCTGAGTTTCTAATGCTTTAGTGCGATGTTTAATCACAAGAGAGCATAAAACCGCATTCTGAATAAAAATTCAATGGAACTTTAAAACAAAATTTTGTTCAAATAAGCTTTATCCAAGAAATACTATTGAAACTAAATACAAATTAAATCTAAGTACACACAGACGCTTATGGGATATACAATTTGAGAAACTTTTTTGTTCCTCTTTTATTCATTGATATCTTGTTCCTCTCTTACTCCGTGACCATTCAAAACGCCCTTTTGCCCTTAAGGGCTCTTCGAGCCCTCAGTTCCTTTGGCATCCTTGAATGGTCGTAAAACATCCATTGTGCTGACTCCCTTCCGATCCATAAAGATGTCCAAACTTGTTGGGGGAAAGAAAAACGTTAAAATGCGTCGGCAACGCTAGGAGAACCGACAACCCCCTACGTTATTTTCCGTGCACAGCGAAAGAGTGTCGACTTTTAGCCTACGTTAAAATACGTGCAGCGCCCTTGCCGTGACGTCTTGCGGCTACGTAGAAATACGTGCATAACCCTTAGAGGGTTAATAACGTGTTGCCATTGCGTTTACAAAAGCTCTGATTAAAAAAAATTAGTTCATTACTGCAGCAAATAAAACCTAGAAAAATATCATTTTGAGCACGTGATTATATTAAATGAAATAAATAGGAAATGAGATATTTTTTTAAAGAATAAATGCGAGACAAAGTTTTTTTGGATCGTTTGCAATACTAAAGTGACTCATTCAATGAAACGATTAAAATGAATAAAAATAACATTTAACTTGCTCGAGCGCGTGGTGCTTCAATGAGATGAGGTTTTTGGTGTCAACGAAAATGCGTGGGCGAGGAATTGAAATTTCAAATTTCAACTTTACCAAAAATATGCTTTAGAAGACTCAAAAATATTGGTAAATGACTGAAATTTCGAAATAAAGACATTTTAAATCTCCAATTTGCCATTTTTTTATTGAGATAATTTTTTCAGCTTTTTTAACTTTATGACAGCTTTCTTTAAACTTGAATAAAAATCTTTTTTAAAAGATAGTTTCAATAATTTGATTAATTCCTACGTTTGCAAAATCTGTCACTTTTTGTTAAGATGTTTGCTTAAAACATTAATAAAAATCTTTTTAAAAGTAGATTAGATTATTTAATGAAGTAAAACGTTTTCAATGATTTGCCGTTGAAGAATTTCTGTTCTGACTTGATACATTGAAGTATGCATAACAGATTTCAATTTTTAGTATTATATTCAACTTAAATTTTTTTTAAAAAAATTCAGGTATTTAATCCACAATTAAAAACATTCAAAAACTGATGGGAAATTCGCGTGAGCTTATCACTTGAACCAGTTATAAAATTTTCTTAAATAATGAAATTTATTTTTTTAATTTTCAATATTCCATACACATGAAAAGATAGGATTGTAAAACAGGTGTAAGACGGTTTTATAATTAGATTTTATGCCTATTCTTAATGAGGGGATAGGCAGACATTTAGTTTTTACTACTTCATTGTGTTCAGATGTCTTTGGCAATAATGAAAGCATTTTATCGGAATCAGCACTTTTCTGGTAATGATGAAACAAAGTTTGAATGGAGCTGGTATTTAGAAAAATTAAAGATGAATGTTAAAAGTATATTATATTATTTTTTAACGTTCGTTTTTGTAAAGTATTCTTTACTATTTTAAATAAAAACGTCATTTTTAACAATCAATAGAAATTAGCATAATTTTAAAACTTCAATATTTATAAAGGTTTAGATTGTTGATCTGAGTTAATAAAATCAATTTAAATATTAACTGCTTAGAAAATATGATTAAATTTTCAGAAGCAATTAGTATTCAAATCGCAAAATATAAAAATAACATTTGATAGAAAATTCATTTTGTGTATCGACCTATTCTAACGTCTGGACTGTTTTGGAATCCCCCCAGCTCAATAATAATCAGTCAGATCAACAACAATCAAGGAATCAGGTCAACAATAGAGTAAACTCGAATTATCCGCAGACTGAATGAAAAGGTGGTCATTAGCAATACGGTACTCACTTACGCGTGAAAAAAAATGAACAAAAAAGTCATACAATGTCAAGGAAAGAATGAAAGAGATTTCTGCACATCCTCTGACTGCTGAGTCAGAAAGATTCATCAAAAAGTGATAGGCTCAGGAAACTGAAACAAGCAGTGATATGGTAGAAAAAAAGAAATAGTCAAGTGTCTATGCTCGATAAAAAGTTTACTATAGAATAATTTGCATTGAAATAGAAAAAAATGAAAGTTAGTGCGTGGCATTCAATAATAATCAGTCATTGTCTGAAGTACTAGAAATAGGGTTTGTGTCCCTTATTTTCTTAGAAAGAATCTCGGAAGGTAATATAGTACTACCCAAAAATGCCATATTGAACAAAATATAAATACAGTTTTTCTCACTATTCGTTTGTGATGTCCTCTATCGCACGTCAATATTACCTCCATTTGTGGTGCCCAAATAGTAAGAGCTGCAAACGTGCAAACTTCATTTTAAACATCTACACATTTTCTCAACAATGAGTGTCCTTTTCAGATAATTACTTACGGTCGCTGCTATTTAATCCCGGTTCTTTTATTTATGTCCTATTAAAATATACAGAAAAATACTGGAACTATCACTGAGGGCAACAAAAGCGAAAAACAGAAAATAAATAAAATGCTCTCCTTTTTTCTCCATTTAAGTACATACTGTGAATAAAAATAAACATGATGTAAAAAGCGAAGAAATTTTGTAAAGGAGAGTGATTTGAATTTTAAATGAGGAATCAGGTCAATTATGTAAATCTGCAGCTGTTTTTCTTTAAATCCCTAAGACTTGCTGTACGCTCTTTTTACGGAGGGTTGGGATTTTTTCCTCCACTCTGTACATGAAATTCAAATGAAAAGTCAGTTGATTTTGAAGAAAAATAAACTGATGGGATTTTAGCTTTATGATCTTGGATAATATTTTTTCCCCTTAAAACTTCATTAAAAAAGGTTTTATGTACCTAAACAGGGCTAGATATAAAATAAAAATCCTGTTTAGAGTTGCAGTTTAAAGAACAAATCAAATATTGAAAGTTTTTCAAAATCACAATTATTAAGCAAAAGTTATTTCCACTCAAAATTTATAGCCATTGATGCCCTTAATTTAAACATGCATAGGTGAATTTATATTGAAAAGATTCAATAAAGAGGTTAAATTAACTATTGTTGAAGCTTTGGAAGAGTATAAAACCATGAGTTTAGTGCCAGTTTTTGCATTTAATAATAAACATTAAAATATTTTCATGTCATACATAGATATGTTTTAAAAAATACACTTTTGGTTTTAATGGGCTGTAAATTTAGGAGAATAACCTGAGAAAAACTTTTTATTAAAATATTTACCGTAACGTGCCAGAGTTAGAAAGGTATTAAGAAGTGGTACTATCTTTCAAAGCCGACAAGAATATCCATTTTTAATAAAACACAGATATTTAATTGTAATATTGTAGTAGTAATTGATTATCCAGTCGAACAGTTTGTCAAAAAGACCGAATGAAAAAAAAACATTATAAAAATTTTATTATTTTAAATGTTTTATTTTGTCTCTCACAACATGCCACAGTATCACTCATTATTTTATGGGACATAATAAAAAAGGAAGAAAAAAATTAAAACATAAAATATCGGATTTTTTGTGCGCAAATAAGAATATTGTTACGAATTATCCAAAAGAGGGTACGTTTATATGATGGGTATAGGGTATGTAAACACAATCAGGAAGCCTCAGTAAAAAAAATAATAATGACGTTTATTTATACGAAGACACAAACAGAAAGACGACAAATATGTACAGCCGAGACGAACACAGGATAGTACAGAGAACAGGACTCGGCAGTTCAATTAAGCACTCGCTTGAGCTTCACAGCAAGCTAGTTCTCCGTCGGACTATTCCGCCGTTGTTTCGCAATCAATTCGACGGCTCGTTTCTTGCCTTCGTCTCCAACTCCACTTCCGGTAGAATTCAAATTACAGTTCAATTCAATTTTCTCTCACGAAATTCGCCTTTCAGCTTGAGCTGACGACCGTTTATAGCTCCCAGGAGGCGAGTTATGAGCCTTCTTGACCAATTAGGGCGCATCTTGTTTTCTATAGGACGGAACCGGAAAATTCTCGAAGTTTCCAGTGATTTCATTTTTGTTGCCAAGTCGCCAATTACTCGCCAAGTGTGCCGAAAGCCCTAGAGTAATTGGCTTTGCACAATAGGATTGTGACTCGGTCTTTCCGGTGATGGCTTTGCTCGTGCTGTGAAGCAATATTATAGGTTTGTAACATTATTAAACTGAGAGAAGTAGGTTAAATAAGAAAATTATACGTATCATAAGTCCTAAAGATCAATCCAAATGAACATTAATTAGTTCAGGAAAAGATTTTAAAAAGTAAATTTTGAAATGTATTCTTACTTTTACAAATTTGTGGGAAAATTTTGCAATTTCATTAAGTGTGTTTCGCAGACGAACAAAAATTTCTGATTGATATCTGCATTGATTTCTTATAAATCCAACTTTTTAGAAGGGAGGAAAAACGTGTTATCAGAAAATATTCGATTAAATAAGAAAGAAGAAAAAAACTTTTTTCTTATTTAATCGAACACTTCGAAGTGAAGGAAAAAAAATTTCTAAAACCTTTTTTATTAGTCTCGATAATTTTTATATAATCCCCTTCTCTACCCCCGAAAAATAATTGGGGAACATTGTATTTTTAAATAGTTCATTCGTGCAAAATAACCAAATGCATTCATGAGGAATTATTTAAATCAGAATGGCTAATACCGATCCAGACTCGAGTACGTGTCGCGATACATTGCGTATCCCGAAACGTACTCCGCCTGCACAGTGACTGATTTTATACGTTACAGTCTAGCTATATAGCTATAAAATAATTTATCTTTTGCAAAGAAATAAGCATAACTATAAAGTAGAAGGTTATAGTAATAGGGGCAGCGATGATTTCAGTTTTTTACAAGATTGAAAAAAAAGTGTTTTAGACGATTATGCTATCAAGATTCCGGTGATGATATAAGGAATGTAACTATAATATTTACAGGTGAAAAGAATTCCAATGCTTGGAATTGGGTTCTTGCTGAAATACATCGAATTTAAGAGATGTATTCTTTTTTCCCCTGCATATTATATTTCCTTTATCTCCCTGCATATTATATACCTCTATCTATCGATAGTCAGGTCTGATCATTCAGATTTTATTCCCTGTGTCTCCGAGTGGGCCGGGGGAGCAAGCTAATCACGAACTATCTATTCCGACCTTGCTGGAATGCACGTAGGAAAAACTTGACTGACCGGACCACTGCAACAGCAACACAGTCAGGAACTCTGTGCCCGATCCCCACATTTTCGTGTACCCACAAGGGAGACGAGAGCCAATCACAATTCCGGAAGTTTCCCACCCTCAATTACGAGGTGTTCTCTCCCTTAAGATGAAATAGCCACCAATTATCTTTCTGTTGCCAAAAATAATCATTAGAGAGAAAATTTTGTTAATCAATTTGCCGTCGTGATGCAATTATGACAATTTTCACATATTATAGAAAATCCAATTTTTGACTTCTAATTAACTGATGCATAATTTCACTTAAATTAAAATTGTATGCATTTTTTTAAAAAATGTTATCAATAATAGTTTCAATTAAAATATGCAATTTAAAAAATTTGTCTAAATTTATAAACCATAGCCTTTTTATTAAACTTAACCCTATTATTATAGAAAGAACTTTGGGGTTCTCATTCAGGCTTTATTTTGCTCTAAAAGAGTTAAGATATGTGACTACTATTTATTATTATGTCATTGCAAAATGTCTTGCTTTTTTCTCTATTTCATAATTTACTGTACCATATGTCATGTAATTATGCAATGTACAAGAGATGTTCAAATGGAAAGCTACGAAACTTCATAACAGCGTAACCGTTGAAATATTAGCCTATGCCGTTATGGGAGAATGTAACGAGATATCTAAGGATGCGATTGGGGTCACTGGCGTAGATCTGCACAGGAACCCGATTGCGAAGAAAGGAATAAATCTCTTATAAAGAATGCCGTCTAATCGGCGTTTCAGTGCACATGAAGACAGGATAGCGTTTATATTGCAATTTTCGACGACTAAGAAGAAGCGCTGAGGAGATTTCTGACCACAAAAGGTGTTTAACCGGCCGCTATTCATCCCCGGGTGGTCACCGTTTACTGGGGAGACTGTATGACAGACAAGTCACTGAGAAAAGGGAATGTCTGTTTTACGCAGGCCGTTAGATTTTTGATGATGATCCGCGACCAGGCTAGACAAGCACAGTCATCAATGCCGATATCATCGACAGGAGGGTCGATCTAGTGAGAAACGACAGACTTGTCACATTACGAATATTGGTGGTGAAGGGGAATGTCAGTGTTTTGTCAGGGTCACACATACGGAATTGGCCAAGTTCAAGAGGGACCAGCTTGGTCATCTGCCCTACAAACCAGACATATCTCCTGCATATTTCCAAAGATTTGGAAGAATGTAGGAAAATAAATGCATTTGTGGAGGAATCAGTACTGTTAACCACTTTTTAAAGGGATGCACAGAAATCTCCTAACAGAAAACATCTGCACGTTGAAAATAATTACTTGAGATCAGTACTGATGGTACCAGGTAATCTTAGGACTCTGAAGGACATGATATCTAAATTGGTCAGTTTTTTGCCAACTGTTTGAAAGTTTGTAGAGGAGAAGGAGGTCAGTATTTGACCAATTTGGGACCAATTATCTCGGAGAGAATATACGTTTGACAAATTCGGTCATTGTAAGGACAGACATTGCTGAAGTCCACAGTCGGCCACAACAAATCCTGTCGATACTGCTACGTTTAGTGATGGCGGGGTGGTTGGCTATACACAAGAACAGCGGACATATATTCCTGCAATTTTCAAGTGTTTTATCCCCTGAAAAACATTGAAAGGAAAGGGCTCCAATTCGGACGGTGAAATTAGACTCTGAAAGACTGGGTCTCGTCATGGCCACAGAAATTCCGAGAGCAAGGAATCCTTAGGATCGTTATTCAATGGATTTGTTGTGCTCAGGCCTAGTGTATATACTTTGGATAAAATCTTCGTTTATACCCATAGTGTCATTTCGTAACTTTTAATTTAAATACCCCTAATAGGCACACATCATATATGCATTGCTGATCTATACACATCATATATGCATATTAGGCTTAATAGCATGCAAATTTATATGGAATATATTCTAATATGCTTTTTAATGTCACATCAGCTGAAACTAATGAATTAACACCATTAAGTGAACATTTCACAAAGTCAGACATTTTTCTTTTATTTAAATCCAAGAGATCACTGAAGCCTTAAAAATAAAATCAAATAAAAAAGCATTAGGAACGAACATTATTTCCATTGAAAAATGTTTTCAGAATAGACTCTAAAAAAGAAAAGAAATCGTATAAGAAAGAGAGGTTCGATTTGAATTTTAAATTTGGAAGAAAGCTCTCAGGGTCAATTATGCAAATCATCTGTTGTTTACTTTTAACCTTTTGAAATTGCTTTCTGACACTTTCGGTTGCTTCACGCATTCGAAACCTCCCGGGGACAGTCTCTTTTCTCCATAATCGCTTAAATTGTTAAGAGAATGAAGCAAAGGAAAGACATTCAAATTTTGAGTACATCAATTGAATGCTTTGCGAAGTACATTCTTGGGAGATGTCTGCATTTACATGCTTCTGAAAGTACAGACGTCCAATCTGTGGTTGGATTTGTCAAACCTGATGTGCGCCTTCAATAAAAATGTTACATTTATGCACTAAATTTGATCCACTTAACTCTTTTTTACAGTTATCGTGTTAACTAATATTAAACAACCGAGAAGACAAATTTCTCTGAACAGAGTTTGCACAAAATTAAAAAGAAGTCTACATATTTGAAGTAAAAACCATATGCAAAATTCATTTTTATCAGGTCAGAACATGATGTTGTGTTTAGGATGACGTTTTTGGCGTCAAAAAAAATCCATAGACGAGAAATAAAAATTTTATTGTCTGCGCGAGCATCTAAAAAAATCAGTTTTTAATAACGTTTTGCCTTGAATTTACAAACGATCTAAATAAAATAATAAGTTAATTACTGTGGCAAATAAAAACCTAGAAAAATGTCATTTTGAGCGCGTGATTATATGAAATGAAATAAACAAGAAATATGATTTTTTTAAACAATAAATGCGAAGCAAAGTTTTTTGGATCATTTGCGTATAACTAAAGTGTCTCAATCAATGAAACAATGAAAGAAAATAAAAATTAAATTTCACTTGCACGAGCACGTGGTGCTTGGCTGTTCAAGAAATTATGTTCTGACATGTTACATTGAAATACGCATAGCAGATTTCATTTTAATCTTTTATAATAAATTTGTTTTCGTTATATTTTAATTTAATATTTTAGGTATTATACAAAGAATCGGAAGACTAGGTTATTGGCAAGGAATGAGCATTGTGAAAAAGCAAAGAAATAAACAAAAGATGATATTTTCTGCATATTATATTACAAAAATTCCATTTGAAATTTCGTAAAAACTAGCAGCTTTCTAAAATAAATATCTAGCAACAAAAATATATAAAATTGTAAAAAAAATTAATTTCAATAATTGATTTTATTGAAATTTCCTTCGAAAATTAATTTTCTAATTAGAAGAAAAATGTATTAATTTTTAATAAGTATTTTAGTGATGGATTAACAGTGATATAAAAATACCACAAACTATCTGGTTGATGAATAAAATTACTATCTCAAATGCTATTAACTGGAAGAGAATTTGAATAATTTTATATTTCCTAGAGAGGCATAATAAAAAGTGTTTTTACAGGATTAACATATTTGATGCATAAATGACGTTTTATTCAGAAAAAAGAGAAATGACGGCAGAATTTTCGAGACCTCGTAAGTTTTTTTCCCGGCATTGTTGGGCTGAATGTCTTTCCTTATAGTTGAGATGGAAGAAATATAATGGCCGGCGTTTTGTGACGATGTATTCGAAAAACCAGAAATCTTCAGTTCTGTTTCTGAATTCAGCATCGACGGTGTAGCGCGGAAATCTCCGTTTGAAATGTTTAGAATATTTGAAATGTAGGAGGGGGAAAACTACTAGGCTGTTAGAATGAATGTATCTCTATTCTGGGTATTGTAGAGAAAAAAGAATATTTGTCCCAGGAAAGCCGAATATCAATGGTATTCGTTTCACAATACAGAGTCTTGACGTAAAAAAGTTTGGAAAGTCGTGAGAGTTTATGAAATATTTACTATATAAATCTTTTATAGTTAAATAATTGAATCATAGCCATGATGTATATCAGTCGGGAATTGAAAGTGATAGAAAATTTAAATTAAACTCATGTTTTATATTATATTATATTATATATATTATATATAAAATTGAATTTCAAGTGCACAAATTTATTTATTTTCAAGTGAAGGAAATTTTCATTTCATTTTAAGCACACATATTTTTAATTTTATTTCAAGCACATGGACTTTTTTAGTATTACTCCTTTTTTAAATACTAACTCTACTTCTTTATAAATTTACGTCTTTCCTGTGAAATTCCATTTTATTCAAATTTGATTCCAAATCTGATCTTTTTTTTAATAAAATATAAACGTTACATAAATAAGTATTTCTTTGAAATATCTATATTTTGAATTTCATTTGCCTTCACCGATCGTTAAAGCAGCTAGTATTTCAGATATCGGAAATTTATTCAACGAGCGTTCTGTATATGTGTAACGTATGAGAAAACTTAAAATTTCAGCTATATTTGACTTACAAATGTTTCAAGTTGGAAGTTTAAAATTAATCCTTACTTAACCAATATTGTATTGCCATGACAATACACTGCCACTTGAATCAGCATCATACTATCCTGAGTCAGCATCATATTGTCTTATCAGAGCTTCCATTCATTTTATAAAGGCAAAATTTAAAATAAATCTTCCCGGGACACTAGAAAGATTTTGCCGAAAAACTGTTTGCAGGTAAAAAGAAAATAAATTCTATATCATGAGCCTTTGGAATAGAAAACACTTACTAACCGAAATGTCATCTTTCCGAAAAAGAAAGAATGATTTTTTTTTGCATAATGCTGCCAAATCTGTTTTTTACCTACCCTTTCTTTTAGCTTTCCATCATTTATTCTGAATTTTGAATGTTTTCGCTTTGACAGCGAATGGAAATATTTTCCTCCATTTTTCTAACATTATGGAAACTCTTATTTGACAAAGGGAAAAAATCTTTATTTTTCGCCTCTCCTGTTGTGCAATTTGCGGTAAAACAAGTTTTAAAAACTATAAAACTGTACATTTTAAAGCAAAAGAGCAGTTATATAATCTTATCGAATCCTTCTGTGAATTTTTTTAAAAAATAATTTTAGTACAAGTGCCTTTTTAAGAACATTTCTAACAGTATAATGATTTTAACTATACCTTGATCTCCTCTTTGCAACTAGTAAACATGCCACACTAATGCTTGATCATTGTCTGAATAATATAGACGCGTAGCAGTAAGCAGGTTCTCGCTTTCTTAAACATTGATATGGTCTTGAAAGTCACATCTTTTATGGCAATGATTGATATTTGTGCTGTGACGGCTCTTTTGAACCTCAGATCCATTATTCTCAGGAGGTTTGTTATTCAGATTTAATGCGCGGTCTCAATGTAGGAGAGGAGAGATTTTTTTCCCCAAGAATTTCTTCCATATTGGTTGACATATTTAACGATTATATTATTGAAATTTAAACTGACTAGCACATTTAATATGTTTATTTATATCCATACAGATCGTATTAATTCGCTTTTTTAGGAGCAATTGATTCTACTGACACTTTTGTTATAATCGCTAAAAATTCGAAATGATTGTATTCTGGAATGTAAGATTATGAAAGTATGCATAAAATGCTGTATTCTAAATAGTGAATGCATTCGCAAAAATAAACTTTTTGTATGTGTGTGTGCATAACACGCTGCGATTAGTATTTAATTTCAGTCAGCCATCTAAAACTAAAATTAGTTTTCTTGACAGTGGGAAGAGGAAGGAGTTCAGTTGCATTAATCTCTCGTTTTAAAGCAACACTGGGCCTATTTCGAGGCTGATTTCAAAATTTGGAGTTGTGGTTAGATGAAGAGAACGTCGCCTGATCTGAAACTCCCTCTCCACACTAAAGTAAACAAAACCAAGAAAAATGTCATTTTGAGCACGCGATTATATGAAATGAAATAAATAGGAAATTTAACATTTTTTTAAACAATAAATGAGAGACAAAGTTTTTTTTTGGATCGTTTGCAATACTTAAGTGACTCATTCAACGAAACAATGGAAATGAATAAAAATATGATTCAACTTGCACGAACACGTGGTACTTGGCCGTTCAAGAAATGATGTTCCGACATGATACATTGAGATATGCTTAGCGGATTTCATTCTAATCTTTACTTCGCAGTTTGCCTTAGCGACACCAAACACTCGTCCTGCGGGAGGACTTTTTTCGCCTAAGCTCCGTCCCGAACGTGCATCTAATGTAGAGAGCTCCAGTTCTTCAGAATTTTCACATTTTATGGTTTTAATAAATTTTCAATTTGACTTTCAAGATACTTAAATTTAAATTTGAAGAGAGATCTTTATTTATATTAGAGCATTATAAAATACTTAAATTCTGTTTGACATTTTAAGTGGAGCAAAAAAAAATTATCGAAGAATTCTTATTAGTGTTGTTGGTCATCTTGTGGTATTTCAGATTTGAAAATCCTCTTTCCCTTTTGCACTGTGCGCTGAAGAATAACAGATTCTTTCTGAACGACAATTGTTCAAGTTATGCATAAAGCCACAATTAGCCTTAGTACGCTGGATGGAAGGTGAACGAGGGCCTCACCCTCCTCTACACACTTTACTCATTAGTTACTCAAATGAGCTGCTTAGTGTCATTTGACTTAAGTCGAATTGAGATCATTTGTATGCGTGTTATCAGGGTAAGTGTACAGTAAACATGGGGAAAGCCCTATTCTTCCCAAACATCCAAGATCTTCAAGAATGCTATAAACGTATATTTAGAATGATAATCATCACAATGTAAGTAAAGAGACTGGAAGTAGAATCTTAAGGGCTATCATTGCTCACACTGCAATAACTACTACAGCCAATAAGTTCCGTTATTGAATTGGAGGTAACTTACCGAGCAGCCCTATTATCCCCAGGAGAAAGTGGGGAACGCAGTTTTACCGGAAGATTTCTTATCTATAAATCTTTGACTGGTACTCCCGAATGAGGGGCAAAATTTCATTCACCAAGATGAGAGCATTTCCAGGTTATTGTATTCACTGAGAAAAAACAACAAAAATATAAAGAAAATTTTAAAAAAATATGTTTTTTAATCTCAGGAACGTCTGAAACAAAGGGTTCCATAAAACCCGAAACTTCATTCTTTTTTATATAAAGAAAATAAAGTTTTATATAAAGAAAGAAAGTCTTTTTTATATAAAGAAATAAAAGAAAGTAAAGATCATTCTTGGAAATAGATTGCACAATGTTATTCACAATAGTATTGAATATGCGAGCGCTTTTATAGAAATATTGAGAAAAATCTGTGAAGCACCCAGTCGTAACTAGAATACACATACTTCTACAGGTATGATCTGCCTTTCAGTTGTAAAATCCTTGATTTCTATCATTCTATTAATGAAAAATTGGTAATTACGTATTAGATCAGCGATCTTTATCCGCAAATTTGAAAGCGTCTCTAATGAGTTGTGAAACCGCCAATAATGGCAAAAAACCACCATTATTTAAAAAATTGTTCAAACCTCAACTGTCGTCCGCCACTTTGTTGGTTTCGAAGGTTTATCGTCAAATTTGAATCCGTCGCCAATGAATTACTAAACCATTGGCGTCGACGACCGAAAAACTGATGGTTACTGACTTAATGAAAACTATTTCAGTAAGTGTTGCAGATATTATATTTTAAAATTAAAAAAAAAATCCATTGAGTAATGAATGATTCCGTTTTAAAAATATAGTTCCCTTTTATGAATAGTCATAAAGAAGAAAATAAGTTTGCCTAAGGAGATTAGATTTATTTTCCTAAAACAAGCTGTCTAAATGCTATTTCAGTTTGATGCTACACGCTTGAGTAAAGCAGAAAGATTGGCAAGTGCGTGGATGTATCCATTTCCTATTTTTCTACTCCATAAAAACAGGAAAGAGGGGAAAACAGACAGAATAGACTACCTTTTTCGCTCAATTTCATCCACTTCTTCATTGCATCAGACGATTCACTTCCTCCTCAAAGTATATTTGTCGGAACGACAGGAAAAAAGGACTCGCTTTCCCGGAGCGAGGAACGGTTTTCGTCGTTCTCGCATAATATGCGGCAAAAAGAAAGATACATATTGTATCTTTTTTTCTTATTGGATAGAGCTCAGAGATGAGAGTCGCAGATCGCAGATGTTCCGTTTGTGTCACAATGGATCATTTCTTTGGATAAGTACCAAAAATGGCATCAGTAATGTCTTGTATAAAAGAGAGGTAAATTTACCATAAACCATTTTCTTTTCATTTGAATCCGAAATAAAATTATAACACGCATCAAGATTAAAACTATTCATACGAATATGAATTATAAAGGCTTAAACATTAAAATTTAAAAGGTTTTTATTCTTTTTAACTCCGATATTTCACATTGCTTGGTATTAATATTACTTCCTCCAAACATTTCAGCTATAAAAAAATCTGAAAAAAGGTGCATGCTATCCAGAGCGTGGTATGATTGCCGTCCTTCTTGGACGTTATAATAAGTACAAAATAAAAAGAACTAGATAAATAACAATCGAAAAGTAGATTTAACATTTAAATGATGAATATTAATTTCTCAGAAGCATGCAAACATTACAACTCTAAAAAGCAATGACTTAAAATATTAAATTTGACAAACGATTTTATGACTACAACTCTAAACCTCATAAAATTTTGGCGTCAATTGGTAGAGGAAAAAAGTGCCTAAACTACAAATTTGATTTTCGGATATTATCATTCATGCTAAAAATTAATTGCTAAAAAATTCACCGAAGATTCAATAAAAATTCATTCCAATTATTCATATTTTATATATTTTGCACACCAATACTCATTAATATATTATATCTTTTGTACGTTAATACTGTTAGAAACTTAACTCTCATATTATACTCTAGAAACATTAATTAATATTATTCCTTGTATTTATTTCAAAAAATATTTCTATTCCTTTATTTCTGCTGCTAATTCTAATTTATGAAGTAGAAGCAGACTATTTATTCTGTTAGCTATTTTAATTAAAATTCGAGTCTAGAGTACGTCCATTGACAACGAAAAATAGTACCATAAATTAATCTTTTTTTACCCGAGTAGATTTATGTATTTTTAAGCTGAGTAATGGAAAAAAATAGTTTTATAACGCCATAAGATGGCTTGAGTATTTCTTCAAAGAGTTTTCAGTTAATTAAAGAGTTCGTCTGCTGCGAAAAATACATATATCTTCGCTGCTAATTTGATGTAAATAAAATGTATATTTGTGCATAACCAGAGCTGTATCATTTATAAGAAGACATTCTACTTCTGATTGTATAATTAGCATAACGCCAAACACATAAATAATGAGTTCTGATTTATAATCTCATAATCAAACTCATCCTCATGATCAAACTTTTGTCACTGTTATACTCAAGTGTCGTGCAAAATCTTCTCTGGGGTAACAGCTTCATTGCAGAGTATGCGAGAATGCTTTGGGGAGACTAATTTCTCTGGTTCATAGTACAAATCTGAGTTGTCATCGGTTATTAATATTGAAGGAATACATCAAGAACAGCAAAAACGATTACATTACGCCGCCCCGGGACAACTGATGCAAACAGACTTTAATATCACTGTTTACTTCCTGGAAGCGGAAGAAAAAAAAATCTTTTCAAGGATGCAGTGTGCTTTTAATTAAGGCTTAATTGGCTCTCCCCCGAAGTGGTGCTTCTCCTACCAATAGGGGCTCCGGGGAAAGCAAACATTGACTGTCACTGTAGGATGATCCTTCGCTGTCGAACAAATATTGATTCCCTCCCTCCTCGGTAGGAGACCCCCCTCGAGGGGAATGAGAGCGGTAAATGATAATTAAAAGGATGTATCAAGTTTCAGTTCTCCGAGTGCTATAAACAGGTCGATTTCTATTCTCCAGGAAAGCTATTGCTCATTCCGGGATAAATAGGTTTATTGAAACGGGAGTTAATTTGTAGCAGGGGAATAAATTGAGCTCTGGGATTTTGAAAACTAAACATTTCTCATGAGTTAAAATTACTTAGAAGAGAGTGTGCAATGCTTATTAAATTATTTCCGGAGAAAAGATTTTTATTTTCATTTTAAACAAAATATTTAATTGTAATTTTATTTTGAGACTAAATATTCTTAAAATTGGGGAATCACAATGGTATTTTCGCTTTGTAAAAAAGTAATTTGGCACAAAAGTTTTCACGGAACTTCTTTCTTCAGAATGTTCAATATTCCTAAATAAGATTTGTAAAAGGTGAAAAGCCCCAAAATTGCATACACATTTAAAAAATAAACTTTAGAACTTTAGGCCAAGAATGATTTGAATATATGAAATTGCACATTAACATACAAGGTAATATCCAAGTGCGAAGAAAAGAATTGCATTAAACAAATGTAGATATTATAACCAGAAATATTCACAAAAATTAAAACCAAAATTTAGTCAAGCATCGAAAAAAATTTAAGAATTAGAAAAACTTATTTCCTGTTGGATGGAATAATTATAATTTGCAATTAAGTGATTTATTAGCTGTTACTAACAGCTAAAAGAGTTTATTAGCTGTTGGTTCAGATTATTAACAGCTATTCTGGATGGAATTTCATTGTTCAGTTAAGACGGTAAACGCATTTCTCACCGGATCTGACAGTTTTTTTTCCGAATTTATATGAAAGTTAATATTTATAGCCTAAAATTAGCTACAGCAAATAATTAAAGGCAAGGTAATAAAAATGAATTCAGATTCTCACTGATATACTTAGGATTCCTATTTCAAAAATCAACAATCTCATTCACAACACTGGACAACAGCGGTCAATAAAGCAGGGAGATTTTATTTGCTGACTGTTCGAATGAACAAATTCCTCCAGATGGAATCCTTTTCACTCATTAATTCATGTTAATTTTCTATTAACAGGAATTACTGGAATTTAAGTTATAAAATTTTAATGAATATTATTATTCAAAATGCATAAACAATTATTTTGAAAAATCGGAAATAAACAATTTATTAAATATTTTTTGAAAAATGAATTTAAATGTATGTTTGCAATTATTATTTTCTTATCCGCTCGTTCATTTTTTTTATTTGATTATCTCAGGATAATACAGAAACACAACAGATGGGAAGAATTCTTGAAACCTTGACTCACGTATCACATGACCAGACATACTTAAATTCACATGAACAGTTTGACTCTTATATGAACAAGAAATATAAAAATAATTTTTTAAAATCAACTCCTACTTTGGAAATTAAAAAATTTTTGGAAATTACGGAAAAATGTTATTTTAAGTTACTTTTTATTAAATAATTACAATTCTTGTTCTGGTGTTCCGCTTTACAACGGAAGGAGGGGTGCAGTAGCTTCTGAGGCCGTGGACCCCTGAACACTCGAATAACGATCTCCTTTAAATCAGTACCTCTAGTGGTATAATTCTTGGCATGGAGAACTTTGTGACCAGGTTCAAACTCACAGCACAACGGAGGTGAATCCAACGCCCTACCAACCAGGCTATCCCGACCTAACAATTACAACTATAAAGAACTACTATAAAGGTGAGAAAAGTAGTTTTTAATTAATTGATAAAAATTAATGAATTAATATT
>JAOUZG010047888.1:2868101-2910788 GCA_026289955.1 Argiope argentata
TATGTGCTCATACTGTATGAATAATAAATAAATACCTCGTTATATACGTATAAAAATAACGTTTCGATTTTTTTTATTTTGAATAAAAAATTCTTTTGGAATGAAAAGCAATTAAATTAATTATTAGTAAACAAATATTCCACATAATTCATAATCCATGGTCGTGTCATATGATAAACATAACTTTGATTATAATATAAATCTCATCTTGAGCATTCAAAAGAAGAAGTCTTATTCAAATTACGACATGGACAAACATAGACCCCATGCATATGGCGGTCAAATAAGAAGGAAAAAATGACACTAGGAACAGCATACGATTGGAATATCCGGAATTAACTATAACACTCTCGCTCTTATTTCTCTGAAAAAAATATTTGCTCTTAGCTATTTGAGACCTGTTTTTTGTTTTGATCCACTTGGAAATTCATATCTTCTTTATATATCTAGGTAAAGCTGTTTTTATTAATGGGATAACATTCATTCTTCACGTTGATTCCCTTACTGTAAATTGAGTCCTAAACTGCCCCCCTTTTTAAATTGGATTATCTATCACTTTTCGGCTATTGTCAATTTAATAAATATATAGGAACAAAGTATGTAAAGCTTATAAGTTCTTCAAGTGCGTCTGCTAATGCCATATTTTATGATTTTAATACCAAAAATACATTATTGAGTTGAAGAAACAAAGTTCTCGGATAAAAAGTTTTACATTTTTCAACTGCTCATTATCAAAATCGAAAACTAGTAATTAGATTTGAACATGTAGGCGATCTTACTTTTTATGTAAACTATTGCTTTGATAAAAAAAATCATCTAATTTCCGTCTTTTAACAAAATTTTGCAATATATCGTTTTATGGCATTAAATAAGATACACAAAATAAATAAATGTATAAACAATTGTTGTCTTTTTTTTTCGTTGTTGGTGCAGAATATAGTGCAGTCGACAAGAAAAAAAATCGAAGGATTTTTCTATTCAACTTTTTTTTCCCTTGATTTTCTTTCTCTTTTCTGTCTATTTATTGCTTCAGCCAGTTGCTTGTAGCTGAGTGGACATCGTAACGGATTTCGATCAGTCAGAAAAGTTGACTTTTGTATCCGATTTGAAAAAAAAAACTAGAATCCAAGCTGTTAGTTCCATTACATTTCTTTGTCTCGGAAAATTTTACCAAGACATTAAAAAAAATATGATGTTGATGAGGTTTGTAGGTATTCAATTAATATAAATGAGAAAAAATAAAAATGAAAATATCTCAAAAAAAAGAAGGAAAAAGAAAAGAAAAGAAAAACCGTAAATTATTTCCATTTTTCTGTTTGAACCTTGTTCGTAATTTTCCCAGTTTCCCCAACCCAACTGTTTTGCGATTCGCGAATAATATTGCGATATATTTCCAACTTTCTTTGTAGGAAAGTGATTTCATAAAGCCATTACTTTTTTTATTTGTCTATGAAAACGCTGCGAGTATTCTGACATTTCCGAAATTCTCTTTTCCTAACTGATTTTGAATTTAAAATGCAAATCGGTGTATTTCTCCAAAAGGCAAACTTTTTCTAAAGGGTGTGTCGGCTCAGTTATCATTCTGTCACCTGACCGCGGTTCAAAATTACGAGGTCCATTCCAAAATAGCCCGATTGTAGCTTTCAAATAAACTTAGGTAATGCAACTAAGGTAAACTACCTTACGTTCGAGTTCATGCATCAATCGTCTCCGTCGTGAAGTAGAAATAGTTCGTATTTTACTTAAATCATTACTCGAGAATTATTATTTTACGAATTATTACTTGATAATCATTACCAATAATCGAGCACAGATTTTCTGAATTGAACGAGAGAAACACTATTAATAGTTATTACTTGTTCAAGAAGTTATTTTTGAGTGCATTCTTTTTAAAAGAAATTCTTTAAAAAGTTCGCTCTAAACAAACAATATATTAAAGACTTCAGATTCTGCATTTATCTTAGATCTGACATTTGAATAAAGATAATTCTTCTTTTTAGGTTTCACCAATTTATTGATGCTAAAGAGTTAACCGTCGCTTCTTTTGAAACTTCACTGTCACTTTCAATCTTGGACGACATACCGTGTCGTTTTCTGGCGACTGTTTAGGTCACTGAATTATTATTCTCTTTGGATACTGTTTGATTTCTTCTGTTTCAGTTGCGATTCATTTTCTAATCGAGAAACAAAATATTCTTCGAATTACATTATCACATTCCATTTTAACATACTGTGCAGTAAAAAATAGTCTATGCACTGCAAAATAAGGTTAGTCTGTGCGATGAATATCTACAAGTCAACGGTGAGGCACAGATAAGTACTTGACTTAAACACCAAAATGTACGTTGGGCGCATCATCTCCCAAGTGACCCCGCTCAATCAAATTATTTCATTCGCGTCAAGATTGAAACCGGCGAATGAGCATGAAAATAGTAAAGTTAAACTGGTAAAAATGCAGCAAAATAATAAAATGAAATTAATAAATTTAAAAATAAACCTGAAAATCAATTGTTATTTTTCAACTTATTTACACCAAATCCTTTAGTGATCCTCGAGTTCAATAAAATATTTCATTACACAACAATAGAAGAGCTGTACTTGAAGCTAAAAGAATAACATATGTCTTGTGCCACAAATTTTATTTTGAGAGGAACAACACCTATCTTTAAAAATGAACGAATCATCATTTTTTATCGTTACTTGCTCTCGAAATTAATCTGTAGCTGTAACTACCAATATAATTTTTAAGAAATTTAAAAATCAGTAGAAATAGAAAAGGAATGCAGTTTTGTATCCATTTTATGAAGCTCTGATGATAATGGTTCCCTAAATAAAATGATTTTAAATGTACATTAATATAAAGATATTAAAAGAAGTTTTATTACCTTTATATTAATGACGAGATATGGTTTTCTGATTCTCTGCGTCCTCAACCTCCAACACTGACAAATAACAATCTGTGAAATCATAATAGATATTAATAGAATATGCATATAGTAGAGTAAAATAATAGAATAAATCCTTTAAATAGAATAAAAATAAAGGGATTAACATGATGAAATATTTCGTCAAAATCTGTTACGAAGGTCATTTAGGGTTAAGCTAGTTTAAGCAAACAGTATGTTGAGAATAATCAGTCTTTTGCTGCTCTAGGTTTGTACAAGTATTTTAGCTTCACAGTTTTTAACAAGCCAGAAAATTTTTCCATATTCCCTTTTGCACATAAATACCATTAACGAAATAAAACTACAAGTCGTGACATTTATTTTAAATAAAAAAGATAAATTGAAATATGTATAGCAGATTTCATTTGAATCATGCCAGAACATCATATCTTGAACGGCCAAGCATCACGTGCTCGTGCAAGTTACATTATATTTTTATTCATTTCAATTGTTTCATCGAATGAGTCACTTTAGTATTGCAAACGATCATGAAAAAACTTTGTCCCGTCTTTATTATTTTTAAATATATCAAATGTCCTATTTATTTGTTTTTATATAATCACGTGCTCAAAGTTACGTTTTTTTAGGTTTTATTTGCGGTAGTCATAAAATAATTTATTTTTAATCAGTGATTTTGTAAAGGCAATGACAACGCGTTATTGAAAACTGATTTTTTAAGATGCTCGTGCAGATAATAAAATTTTTATTTTTCACCTACGGATTACTTTTTATTCTAAAAACCTCGCCCTAAAAAAACATGTTCTGACATGATAAAAAATATAACTATTATTATTTCCATGATAATTATCTTTTAGCTCTCGAAAATGTAATCTGATGCATAATTATTCACTTAATACATGGCTCATTACACCAACAAAATACGTACAATTGTTTTTAAGTCGAATTCCTCTGAAAAAAGGAATCCGCATCATTTTTACATTCTATATTTTTAAACCTTTGCACTCGATTAAAGATGGTGCATCAGTTTGATGGTTTATTTATTTATTTATTTTCAATTTTGATTATTGAAAATACCTACGGAATGGTAAAAAGAAAGAGAAATTCAATTTTAAACACACACAAATTTGGAGCAATAAATAAGCCCTTGTATATTGAATAATTATGCATCGAATTACTTTTCGTAGTTCAAAGGGTTAACAATCAAAATTTAAAAAAAAAAAATAAAATGGCAAAATGAGACACCATCCTAGTGCAAAAGGGTTTTAAGTAAGGCAGATAAATAAAATTTGGAAGTTATATCGCAACCAAATAATGGTACAGCGTATGTACTGACACATATCGAGGCAAAATAAAAACCTATTAAAATTTATGTTGACTTTAAAGAAGTGGTCCAACAAATGCTCTAGTAACCACCGAAATAATCGAATATACGTGAAACTTCCAAGTTATTACTTTTTATATTTACTTATTTACCCGTTCAGTTAGATTAAGCATTCTTTTGTTGTAAATTTCATTTATTTAAAACTTTTCTTAACTACAATTGAATGCAGATTCCCCAAACCTTAACCAAATAGACAGAGTAATATACGATTTGGTATTTATTTTTTAGGGAAGGAGTGTTTCTGTAATACCTAAAAAATGAAGAGGAATATTTCTATCCGCTGCCATAGCGAAAACATGCAAAATTCGGAATAAATGCATAAAATTGAAAGGAAAAAGTGACAGGTAAGGGATGGATTTGGAAGCATTATGCAAAGAATTCCCCCTTTCTTTTCTCAAAAGATGACTTGGCAATCAATAAGTGCTGCCGATATTTTTTTCTTCCGGAAACGCAGAAAACAGAAACCGTTCTACAAACAAATATACATTTTCAGCAGAAATCTTCAGAGAGTTGGTCTCTATTTCAGGCTTCGTAAAACAAAATAAATGGAAACGTGGATAGTAATAGGCTTTAAAACAGTTCAAAATTGGAAGAAGGCTTAGATTTAGATTCAAAAGCAGAAGTATTTGTTTTGAAGGCATAAATTGATTTCTGGATTTTTATTTTCTCAAAACTTGAACTTTTGAATTGCGTTTAATGAATCCAACATATACTATATAAATTAATAGTATTTCTTAAATTTAGTCATCAAAACAATATTTCATTTGTATAAGAACTATGTAGTTTATTTTTGACCGATTGTAGAAAATTCTTGAGCACCTATGAATTAAAAAGGCTTCTTGATTAAAAAGAAGATTCTTGAATTTCTCAAAATTTTAGCTTCCGGATCACATTTAATGATTCCAGCGAATAGATTCACAGCATTCTTTAAATTTAGTCACAAATACTACGCTTAGATATTAGCTACAAAGAAATTTTTTTACGACAGACTGTAGAAAATTCTTTTGCACATCTGAATTATGAGTGCTTCTGTATTCAACAAGATTCTTGTAGACATTTCGAGGTAGCATTTAAATTAAACTTTCAAATTTTTCATTTCATTTTGTTGTCACCAAAATCATGGTAATGATAATTTAGAATTAAAAAATTACTTTTTTTCACATATTCGATTAAATATTAGATGAGAACAATTGATACATTAATACTCATTCTTCTTTAGAAGACATCGTGATAGATGTTACATTCATTAAGGAAAAATAAACTAAATTAAAATACTTCAAAATAAAGGCTTAAACAAAAAAATATATGATAGTGCTTATTAGTTAACATGTACCTATAATTAGCAATTTAAAATAAAATAAAACTTATTCAAACATTTTACCGACAGATCGTTAGAATAAGAGCTACCAAACTGAACATGTACTTCTTGAGTAACCGATATTCATTAGGAAAAGGGTTTCCAATATTTTAATTGCATTTTTACTTATAAATTAATCATTATTTTAGAATTTTAATTTCATAGTTTTTTTCCTAATATCGTAGAATAACAAAAATGTTACGATATGTTTACAACGTTGTCCGACTTTCACAATATTGAACAATGCTTTGGAGATGTCATGCAATATTTTGGGCCAATAGCAATAGCAAAAATTGTCTTCATATCCTTTTAAAATTAAATATATAAACCTTTCAGTGATATTAGTTTTGTTTCCATGCAATTTCCTTTGTCCCACAGTTCATCAAACTGTCTAATAGTAAAGTAACTATCTGCTAATAATAAAAATGAATTCGCGTGCGTGTTTGTGTCGATCAGACCATTCGACCTAAGCTACTGAAAGTGACAAAAATATATTTGAGAGGGTGCAAATACGCACTTGGTGTGATTTTTCTATAAAGATTCAAATAGAATTTCAGTTTATCTATGCAAGGACACGTGGAATAGCGACGCCAATGACGCGAATTTTCATCGTCTTCTTACGTAAGACTTTAAGCTAATTTACATATTTTTTTTGTCTTAAATAGAAAGTTTAGTTTATCAAAAATTAGCCGAAATCTTATCAATTTCCCATGCTAAAGCCTGAAAATATTTCACCAAAACAATTTTACATGGACTTAATACTCAAAAAAATTATCTTTTCAATCATATAAGCCAATTTTTAAATTCATGTTTTAAGTGTATTTTACAATAATACGAAACTCAAGTCCTTTTCAGTGTTGCCACTGGCATTTCATCCTGCCTTTTTAGAATGAATTGTTTTCAGGATAAAGTATGTTTTTAATATAAATGAACATTTGGTTTATTTACACTCAAGATCTCATTTCAAAAGCAAGTAAAACTGGAATAATGTTAAAGTGATCTAGTTTCTAAAATATTACAGCTCTTTTCTGCAATGCAATTGGAAAAAAGGGAGAAAGATATAGAGTGTTAAGAGAATCATATATATTATATTTAAGAGATAGAAAAAAAAGTTAAGGAATTGCACAGCACAATGATCAGAGTGGTGTTAGATTTTTAAAATAATATGATTTACATCTTTAAAAATTTGTTTAAAATTATTTGGTTGAGAAAGTCATTTAGACCAATCTACACAAAATATTCGATTTGAATTGCTAACAAGCCTTAATCCCGATGAACCAAATAGTCGCTAAAGAAGGCTAGTAAGGAAGTAAATATAATTAAGTAATTCATAAAAAATTTATCAATTTCGGATTTAATATTGATTCGTATTCATGATTTTCGATGTAGTTTTGCATTTCCTATTTTTTAATACTTGTAAAGTTTTTCTTTGAAAATTAGCTCATTGTCAAATTTTGCTCAATATAATTGATGCTAAGCGTAATTTTTCTAGCTTTATGTTTGTATATGGCTCAGCAATGAGTTTAGAAATAATATCGTTTTAGAAGTTTCAACCGAAAGCAAAGTTCAAAGGAAGGGATAATTGTTTCTCTGTATTAGCACACATTTTTAACAGACATCAAAAATAAATGTTTTCTTTAAAGTTCTTCATTAAAATTGACCGTTCTAATGTCCCTCTCTCTTCCTAATCTAAGAAGCTACATGCAAGAATAAATATAATTTCTCCACCGGTTTCGTGGAATTTCTAGAAAGCTAGTTTTGAAGAATCATATTCAATTTTTAAATAGCGAAGACTACTAACATGATATAGAAATAAATTACAATGACGTTGTATATAAACAATTTCTATTATATTTAATAGTTTCATTTATTTAAAATTGCAGATCTTTTTATAGTGTTGCAAGACAATCAACTTTCTTGCCGGCCTCTTCTGGACTACATATAAACTACTGAGCAATTACTAATAAGGAAAAACATATTCTTATAATTTCTAATTAAAGGAATTTTTAATTCATTAATTTCATTAATTTGAAATGGTTTGGACAATATAGGTAAACGACATTCCCATAATTCTGTAATATTTCCAAGTGTAATTAAAAAATGGCTTTAATAACACTATGGCCATAGTGTAATTAAAATCCTAGCCATTGGAAGGACACTCAGCTATTTTTTTCCTTAGGTTCATAAATCATAATTTAATTTTAACACATTCGCTGCCACTGACGCGCTAGCGCGTCAGCATGGCGCTACCACCCATGCCGGTGACGCTCTGGGGCGACAATCGAGTATGATAAGTAAACTGCTTTAGTTTTATTTCGGATTTGGAGGTTGAACAATGAAGTTTTTGTGGCACGTTAGTGAAGCATTATTTTTACTAAACACGAAAATAAAAGGTTATTCTTTTTTTCTGGCTTTACTTTTAAAATATTAGGAACGTTTTTAATCAATAAAACACTTTTTTTAAATTCGGCTTCTGAGGATGGATATATAAATTTTGGTGGCAACGAATGTGTTAATGAATGAAATAGAGACAAAAGCTAAAATTGTAAGTTAGCTTTTAGACCAGATTACTTACATTTATTAACAGTTATAAATACAATGAAACTTAAAATTTCTGTAGTGGTAAAGTTAGATAAACTTGGAGAGAAAAAAAACTATATAAACAAATTAAGATTCAGAGCAAATTAGTTGCAGCGTATTTCATTAAAAAGGGATAATTAGTTCATCTTTTCGCATACAGAATACGGATATAATTCCGAATTAAATTTTAAGTTTGAATTATGCCGGTAGATGACGCCACGTATGGAGAAGAAAAAGACTAAACTGTATTTTGATAAAAATTGCTTAGAAATTCTTACATTGAAATAGAAAAGTTTGTGTTGTAATTTCCGAATAAATTACAGCCCAAAACGGATTCTTACATCACCTTGAAATGAAAAAATCCTCATTTTTTCCCTTATTTTTTTAAAATAATTTCTTCCCATTTTTTTTTTATAAATAAAGACTTTGAGTAATTCCCAAAAAAGGGGGGGGGGGAGACAACTTGCATGAGACTATTATGTTTGCAAGAAAAAAAAATGAACATTTATATATGTATTGCCATCACGTTTACAGAAGATTGAATTAATAATACGATTGTGAGGATTTAAAATGTATATGTTTTCCCTCGGGGGGGGGGAAGAACCATGGTAGTTAAATCTCGTCACCCAGGAGGGTGCACAAATAGGTGGGGGTCCTTCATTCGATGACGGGACATACTTCCTACGGAAGGGGCAGTTTTATGATTTATCCGTGTGCCTCCGGGCGGGTCGGTGATATCACTTAAAATATATGAGTAAAATATCAATTTTCACAGGAGAATACAATCAAATTTAATCTCCAAGAAAGGTTTTAAAAATAAATCAGGGTTTTCTTCGATTTAAAAGAATCTGAACGAATTATTCTCAGCATAAAGATACATTTTAACAGAGCTATCAATTATGACTTAATATTTTTTTTCCTTTAAAAATTTATTCTAGTCTTGCCTGTTGATAATTGATTAATGATAAAAATATGCAAAAATTTAATATAGTGAAAGGTAAATGCGTTCGACGCTCATGAGAACTTTTGGAATAAAGGGCGATTCATAAAGGAGTATACGGTTTCAATGCGCCATAAATTAAGAACAATGTAAGATATTATATGTCACCTTCAACATAATTGTATGGAGTTATTTTATTTTATTACACAGTCGTAGATGTTCCGTGTGTGACCCTTCAGGAAGGGTCACACACTTTCTTTCCGGACACTGCACTAATAAATTTAGCTTAGGAGAGTCTCGAAAGTGTTCAGCTGTGAATTGGCGGCCCCTTGTGAGAAAAGGCGCTTGTGAACCTTGCCAATGGCATGGAATGTTGCCGCATCAATGAAAACGAAGTTGCATACCGACCCGCAATTCAAAGCGCTTTTGTTTGTTAACCACTTAAACAGTTTTATTTTCTTCACTATCTAACAGATGTCACCTTCTGTTTTGGGAAGATTTTCTTTTTTTGATTTAAATGGAGATCCATCGAATATTTGACTTATCTACGTATTCGAAGTCAGTTTACAATTGAAATATAATTGTTACGAATGGTTTATTATTTATTTACAAGTATCAAAATTCGATAAATCGATGCACTTACGGATACGCAAAACAGTTAAATGGTTAAAGCCATTCTGATTCTCAACACATGCACGTTTTTAGCTTCTAAAAAACTCTCCAGCTGATAGGTTGAAAAATCTGCGCTGATATTTCTGGGTTTTATTTCATAATTTCTTACAATACAGTTCATCTTCCAGGACTTACACCTTTCAGCAAACAGCGTGTAGATTTAAAATTTTCAATCTTTTGATAGATAAATTTTCCAATTGGATTTTCTTTTACAAATTGTGATTAAAAAAATGTCATTGCACAACAGTTGCGAATTTCGTTTTATTAAATTGAAGCACACAATAGGGCTTCTAACGTGAACGTTTCGACTGACTAGTCACATAACACACATGCTGCTGCTGCCCATGGGACATCTGTCAAGGGCCAGACCCGAACTTAAATCTACCTTATGATTCTCGAAGGTGGATCGTGACTATTACCCTTTTTACAGCGCCTGTAAAGTGTATATTTCTTAATGAATCCCCCTCTGCAACAGTCCCAAGCATTGACGGACTAAATCTGAAGATATTGCTCGTTAAGAGAAAAAACTACATCGCTATCACTCAGTTTTCATAATCAAGAAATATAAAATATTCAAAAATGCAGGAATAGAAACCGAAATATAGAAATATAACTTTTTCAATATAAAATTGTTATTTTGTATAGCAGAATTTGCACATAAAAATATTATCCACATTATACATTTATTTGCATGTGCGTTTGGTTTTGATCTGGTACTGCTATTGAACCTATTTTTGTTTCCTTTTAAAGTCTTATACCACATACTCGACAATAGCTAATTTAATGTAAAAACTGTAGCTTTTGCCGTGCATTGAGATGAGTTTTAAGCTTGTTCTAAGTTTTTACTTACTAATGCGGAATTTGAGAAAGAAACAATTTCTCATTCCTTCACAATTCCATGCTTAATATTTTATTAATACAAAGTATATAAAAATATTTTCATCCCGATTAGTATCGGTAGTATCAATGTGTGAATGTAAAAAAAAAAAAAAAAATCAATAAGTTGAACTAATCTATTCTGAAATTGAAATTTCTTTAAGTGTTTTGCAATTTTACAGCTTACTTGGAGAAATTTTAATCAAACTCTCATCAGATAATTCATTCCACATTTTTAAAGAATCTTCCTTGGTTAAATATCAACAATTATAAAGGACAGAAGTGTACTGCATAAAAAAAATCTAAAAAAATATCAATCCCACAACATCTTATCCGAATAGAATATATGAGCGAACAAGCAAACAAAAATACTAAATTACATGATTAATATATATTTACTTACCAATCAATTCTAGAATATTGGTGTGAAACTTGAAATCTATAGAAACTCAGTATAAAAGTTCCGAAAGTGGTGCTCGTAAATTCTACGAGCGGTATAAGAAGTTCGGAATTGAGAATGGATAAAAATCAAACAACTCTCCAAAAGGATTTGAACAGTGAATCATTCAGATTTTTATAACGCTTCATTTAAAGCACATGTCTTCAGCATCGTAGCAATCAAGGCGCATCAAATTTTTGAAGTGATTATAATGACGTTTGAAAAATTGCAGGGCTTAATAACGACTCAACATCGTATGTTCGATTGTTATAAAAATCCAATCTTTTTTTATTCGAGTTAGATGCAAATACATCTTTAGCGTCACGAATCTGTTATTCAGATTTTATTTCTTCCCATGGATTTCTGATTTATTGAAAGAATTGGATCCGGTTTCATTGTGTAGTGCAGAATTGCTCTGTGAAAAGATCTTAATTCAGTAGACGAAATTTCGAAACGTGGTTAGATTTTGCTTCTTATTTATTTGTAATATCATATGAAGCTTCCAATGCCACCATAAGGCATCCCTTTTGGTGAAATTCTTTGGCAGCTTTCACACGTGACCTATTATTGATCGCAATAGAAGATCATGCCTACCTCTAGAGCATCACATGACCCAAAACGGAACAATTTAAAATAGTTGTATCATCGGGTCACGTGATCTTCTTGGGGGTCGGTGTGTCTTTTTATTGCGCGCAGTAATTGTCCTCGTTTGAAACTTGCTTATAACTAACTCTCTGATTTATTTTATGTTATTTATTTGTAGATTTATCTGCAGTTATTTTATAATCTCATACAGTTTGAAAACAATTTCGTTGTTTCACCTCAAAGTTAGATTAATCCTTAATTCAAACTTATGAATCGAAATCAGAAAATAATTATTTTAGCATAGGAATTAGTCAAACAAACCTACAATGTTTCGATAATTTCTATTTTTTCATAAATATCCACCGTCAATCACACTTACTTTTTAATTCTTTGAAACCATCCCTCTAGTTAGATTTTCTGCTATAATTAAGAGATAGCTAAGAAAGGATCATCTGATTAGATCGATGATGCCAATATCAGATAAGATCCATGGCAGTGAAAGTGTTAAATCATCAACTGCTCAGAACGTGTTATATAGTCCCTACAAAGTAACATGGAACTACAAGAATTAAAGCCACAAGATATTAGAGTCTTTGGCAATCGTATTCCAGCTGAGTAATATCTGGTGAGATTATTTTTAGTTACTAAGAGTACCACAGAATGCGAATTTAGCTATTAAGTTTTTTTAATATATTAATTTGCAAATAATTATAAAATTAGTAAATTAGCAGATGAAATAATGCCGAAACAGAAGTCAACATTCCCGATATGATGATGACGTGTCCACTTTACAACGTAAGAAGGGGTGCAGTAGCTTTTGAGGGTAAGGGTGGAACTCTGAGCTCTTGAGGGCAAAAGTCTGACTCATAAGAAGATAACACACATTCATCTCATTCGCTTGCCCAACCTCTTTTTACAGCGGGTCACATTCACTCACCTCACAGATAGAACACAGAAGAACCCTGTCCTAGCCAAGATTCGAACCCAGGACGCAAGGATAAAGAGGAAGACGTGCTATCTCTGTGTCAGGACGCCGGTACATTCCCGATATTGTGCAATGAAATCGCTTGGCGATTTCCACTGTGGCCATCAGACTTTGGATAGGAAGTTTTATAGTTCGGATCAATCAAGATCTTTCAATTTATTCGCATATGCACTTTTTTTTGTTCGAATCTCTTTCTAAATACGTTGCACAACTACATGCCTCCTGACAGACTAATTTTGTATAAACTGTTGAAAGAAATTTATGAACTTTATCAATAAATCAATCGTACGTGTTCACTCAATATAGTGGCATAGGCCTTTTAAAAATTCGAATCCAAATATTTTGTCTTATAGATTTCATGAAAGCCTCAAATATTTGGAATTCTTAAGAAGGATTAGGATTATCTTTTTTTTATATACTTGTTCCTGTTTCAAATCACCATAACCTTAATTATTTTCTGTGCCTCGCATGTCTAATGATCACGTACTTTTTATAAAGAATTGAATTTGAAAGAAGAGGACTGTGAATTACTTCAACACAGAAAGAGTCATATTTGGCTGCATCGCGCAAAAGTGGGCGTGTTGTATTGGTTAAATCGACATACGTACATCAATAACCGGTTTTCATTTTGTAGTTTTTGATGTAAAAGGGATGATTTTAAGTTTTCTTAGATATTTATAAATGTCTTATGTCTGAGGGGCTTTGGAAGCCTTGAAGGAAATTGGTTACTAACTTTGAATCCTTACGTTATTCTATTTTACCATTTCCCCATTTGACTGTCATATACAATCTTGTATATCAATAGTTCTTTGAATTATATATTTTCCATTTTTTTTTATTGTATTCGGAAAGTAACGAGTTAAGCCATTTTGTTTCCTCGCATCCGACTGCCAGTATATTCTTTGTTAAGGTATCCACATTCGTGTATCTGCATGTTGGGATGACCTTTCTTCTAAAATGTAGCAATAAATATTTTTCAAACGAAAAATTTTTATTTTCCAAAATTTTAATGTAGAAACTTTTGGGATGCAAGATTAATTTCTTGATTATCGAAACAATTTAATAAATGAGGTGTAGAATAGATGCACAAATGACATTTTATATTAGTAAATGATTAAAAGTTTAATTTTTTTCTAGTAGTTTAAGGATAAAATCGTATTTAATATTTTTCGAAAAATACTTTTTAAGATTTTATTGATGAATTTGGCAAAATTTGCCTGAAGTAGATAGAAATTTGGCTTTTCAATTAAATGGAATCGAACTAACAAATGAAAGATTGTTATATTTCAAACACACTTTATAGAAGTTTTTAGTTCCAGGGACAGTTCAATTTTTTTTGTCGATAAATTAAAATTGTCTTATAGTATGCTTTACATCGAAAGAAGCAAAACTTTTCAGTTTGTAGGTTAATGCTCAGTAACTTATGCATTTTTTTCAATTATTAAAGTAGTAAAACTTCCTTAAAATAGTGAATCAAAAATTCTTTTATTAAAGAGGAGTTTTATAGGCGATAACCTTACGTTAATCGCAAAATATGCTAGTTTAAGGTCGCCCTTTAAATAAAACTTCGATTTTGGAGTAATTAGAATTATTGATGACACTATAATAAGGAAACCGATTTTCTATTTATATTAGGTATGTTTTATTGATTTCTACCGATCATAAAAGGATTTAATCTATTCTACTTTCGCATCTTACGATATTTGCTTTACTTTCCCAATTTTTGATAGATTGTTCTGCTCTTAAAGGCGCTGATTTTTATTTTAATATGATGCTGAAATTTAATTATTTAATTAAAAATTGTAGTATTACTTTAATAAAAATGATTGTCATTTCGAAAATAAGAAAATCATGGCAACATCTGCAATCCCTTAGCATCTCAATAAAAATGAATAGAAAAAAGAAGCTGGATAATTAAAGTTTAACAATCAGTTCATCCGATTCGTCAGATTGGGTGACGGATATTTTGAACGTTTGCCAGAGTGAAGAGATCTAGCATCGCTTAGCAATTAAGATTCTTTGCATTATTGGAGTTAAGTCATGTTAATATGTGCTTGCCGAATACTTCAATATTTTTCATTTTGTAGTTTGTAATTTGAGTAAGACAACTTACAATCATTTCTGGAATTTGCACTCCATCAGTCTTGATTCGTATTCTGACTTTGAGTTGGAGTGTGGCAACAATCGCCGAATGCCAGTCCGATTCGCACTCGTTTTCATGATTTATAAAACTAAAGTTCGTCTTTCTTAGTTGCGGTTTTCAGCTTTATAACAGGATTTAAATTATATCCGAAAATGGGAGTTGGAAATTTTTTTGCACATTTCAACACAATCGTATTCATTACAATCCTATTTCACCTTGAACAAAGATAAGACGAAAGTCAATAAATATTCATTTTGTTAGATATATTTGCTTGAAATAAATGACAATAAATTTACTAAGAAATTGACCAGTTTAGATATAAATGTATCCTCAAAAACTTATTAAATCTACTGTAAACATTCGACTTATTAAAAAAAATAGGACTTTAATTTTATTCAATGATGCAATGTCGTATTCAAACTGGTTCAGAATATTTATCGGTTGATGTCACAATAAATTTTATTCAAATATAAACTTGTTTGATTTCAATATAATTAGATGTATTAGTACGTGCTACATATTAACACATTAAAAAATATTTTACATTTATTAGTAGGGAAAACATTGAACTCAAATAAAACCTTTCTGAATGAAAAGAACTTCAGTGTATTACCCCCCCCCTGCCAAAATTTGAACTTTGAGGCTAGTTTTTCCTGTTATATAATTTGATATTCAAAATGTCCTATTGTGATGTCAAAAAAGGAGGATATGATTTTATATAGCAGATGATTCTCGGGTATTGACATGGCTGAAAACAAAAACATCCAAATTTTAATTGGCCATCGTTGATTAAGGTAAAACGACAAATGAAATAACTTCATTGAAATTGGTCAAACGTTTAAAATGAAATAGTTAATTTTCTTAAAAGTATATATTAACATCTTCATGTAATACGTTTTTTCTAAAAAGTAGATTAAACTGTTAATTTTTCTTTTATTTATTGAATTCATTTAAATCGTAGGTCTTTCTCAAATGTCACTCCACTTAATTAATGGATCCTATTGAAGTCAAAATTGTTAAGTTCGAAGTTAATTGCAAGAGAGACTTAGTGTAGAATTTGTATAAAAGTTCCATTTTTCAAGAAATAAAATTATAAAATTCGATGTACTTTTTTTATTACTCTGAATGCAGGTATTACTAGTAGATATGGCTGTCATGCCATCTTTAGCATTTACTGTTGAATTATTCCTCCAAATTTAATTTTATGCATAGGTTGAGCTGTTATAATTTTAACAGCTATTTTCCCCTCAAGGTTTACGTTATTTGCAAATAAAATGGAAACGAATCTGTAGCAATCTATACTCTCCATGTACTCAATTCCAATATGTCATCCCTAGCTAGGCTGACGTCATTGTTTCAGAACAATATCCTTTGAAGTCAGTGGCACAGAGCTCTCTGCATACCATAGAAATGGCGAGGCTGGCGTTTCCGAAGTGCATTTTTCAAGTGACGGCAAGAGGAATTTCCTGGTACTTCCTTCAAGTAACGCACCTTATTCATTGGAATCTTCATTGGCTAGAATCAATGTATGGCATGCTGATTCTTTTCATAGTCATGCACACCAAGGGACGATACGATTCAAGAGATTTTAAATATTTTCTGAAGTTAAATATTTAGCGTATCAGCTATATTTAATTTATTTATTCTGAGAAAAGATAAGAGATCTGAACCATTGGAAGAATGTCAGTGAAAAAATGAATCTTACGGTTATAAGGATTTTAAAAGAACGTATGTCTCGTATATTCTCTAATCTAATCAGTAAATAATCCAAAATGAGTTTGAATAAAATTAATGATTTCTAAAGCTTCCCAATTCCTAAAGCTTATTAATGTATTCTTGTTCATCCAATATTCCATTCTAAGCATCAGGTATTTAACAGAAATCAATGCATACAATTACTTTAAAAACAATCATTTTCTCGCTAATTGATCTTTGAATAACCAAATAAAGCCTATAGGATGAAGGTATCTTCAAACGTGGAATGGGCAGCAACGAACTAAGTATAAAATAAAGTATATCTTGAATTCCTCTAATTATTTTATTTGAATGTGGGGGACAATCTAAATTCTTGAGAGGAGATCAGAAGTAAAACTCGAGATTCGAAACGTTCCGAAATTTGGATGGCGAAGGAAGTGTTTTATTCCGGTTGTTGAGTATAAAAGAAATTTAAAGAATTATATAAAAAATAGACATTTTTGTAAATGAAATGGGATCTAATTTATTACTATCAATATTAATTTCAGATCAGAAAAATGTTGTAAGAATTTTACAGATAAAGTTGTGGAGTGATTTTCTGTAATGCTCGGACGGAATAATTGTGAACTTAATATCCAGAACACCTTTCCACCATTGCTCATCGTTTTAAAGCGACTCGCAAAGGAGAATATTTCAATAGAGATTCTATTTTCTTAGATTCATTTAATTACTTATGGCTAATCATGTCCCGAGTAGAAATACATGAGTTTTTCTCGAATGTTACTCCATGAAATAAACGTTTCATAATCCTTTTTCAATTAAACAATCTGAAATGTCTCCTTAAAAAAGTGAGTATATCTAATTTTTAAATCTTTTTTAGTTTTAATTTAATCTGATGCAATTTATAAAATTATAACTTTCAAACGATTGACATCTTTACATCTAATTCCCGCGTTATAACCAAAACAACTCTCTTCACTTCAAATTTTCAGTACTTTGTCTGCTAGTTACAGAAAATTTTCAAATTACTTGTCGATAACCGGTCCCACTTGTTTTAATTATCTGTATATACTAGGCCTTTTTTGTTATATTAGCAAGTGTACAATGAATTCTAAAACAAAACTCTTTGAAATAGAAACTGAGGTACGGTTGCACTCCATTTAAATTTTAGGCATTTAAAGAGAATAAAAGATAAATTTAGATTTGTTAGGAATGCAATTTTTACTCTGGTATTTTTGTTTCTACATTGAAACCAATCCAGTTCCATGCTAGTCCTGATTTTGGGACACTGTTAACATAATTACATTTTGTAGTGTAATGTTAACAGAGATGATAACCTAGATGCAAATTGCATTCCAGTTAGGAAGCGTCGTTTATCTTAAAAGTACTTTTTCATTTCACGACCATAGAAACATCACAATATTAATTTATTCTACGATAAACCTACTTTAAAAAAAGACATTTAATTATATAACTCAAAATATTATGTCGATGGAAATTTATTACTACATAAACGCTTACAATCTGCATCGTTTAAACCTGTTTTTGTGACACAGATAACTTGAAAATATGTTCGGTAATTTTGAAAAAGGTTGTGTATAAACTTTGTTTTTCAAATGATAACTTTTTCAAATTTTCATTTACTGTTTCATTAAAATCTGTTAAAATGTTCTTTATCTCAATGAAATTTTCCTTTTTTAAATATTAGAATAGAGAAAAAATTTGACATTTCAGCTATTGTCTAAATATATTCAGTTTGATATTAAATGCTCCCATGTCATTGGTGTAAATATTATTTGCAAAACTATTTTAAATTTATAAATTATTTTGATTTTTTTTTCATGTTTAATATAAAATTTGTTAAAATTTTCTCATTCAGTATATAGTTAATCTTTTTTTTTAATTGTTACTTCCGTATTTTCTGACTTTAATTATCAGCTAAACATCTTTAAATTACATTCTGTATCTATAGCCTTTTGTAGCGAATTCAATATTGATTTTCAAATGTGTAATATTTGTAATAATGAATTAAAAACTAAAAATAATAGAAAATTAAATTTTAAGTGTCTACTTCTTACTACAGAAACTTATTCTTATATCATGAACTTGTTATTAAATTTGATGAAGTAGACCATTTTCATTTTTAATTGTATTGATTCGCATTTTTTAATGAATATTTCATATTTATTGAAGGAATGACTTTGTAAATCCTGTTTCTCTGTATTGGAAAAAAATTAAACAAACTTTTAATATTTTATATTCTAAATACATTTTTTAATCTGAGTGTTTGAATTTTTTTCTTAAACTGTAATGTAATATGTTGGCATTTAACTTTAGGGATCCGACGTCCAGAGGATTTAAATTTTAAAATCCATACAAAAATGGTACTTCTTATGATAACGTGTAAAAATAGGATTATCCTAATAAGGAAAAGTTCTATTCTTTGTTCGCTTATGTCCATTAGAACCAAAACAATTATCTGGTATATTAATGACTGATCACTCAAAAGTGATATGTATAAAACGCATTTTTAAAAAATATTAAGCTACTTCGCGAATGTTTCATTTGTTCTTATATATTTAATATTAAGAGATTTAAATAAAATTCTTCCACTTAAATTCTTCTAGTTGTTCGTTTAAATTATTCTACATTGGAATTTCTGCAAAAAACTATTTATAGTTCCCTTATCTCTTTTAATAGTATCCACGAATCATTTATCTATGACTATTCAAATATTTACGCTTTGAATTCCATGATTAGAGCCGGTTGCAGGAGATCAGATACTCAAATGAAAATAATTATGGAGTACTATTTATTAAAAGAACTCGAGCGAAGGTTCGTAGAAAATCGAGAACATAAATTTTAACAAACGCTTCTTCAGATTTCAAGATTCCAAGACCATTCTAGTACCGCCATCTAGCGTTTCTATCGTTAACTATTAACTATTGTTTAAGCAAGTAACTTTTATTACTTGAAATTTACATAGGAATTCAGTTGAGCATCTGAATTTTTTACTAACATACCAAGATCTGTATCATATTTTATCTGGTACATTTATTTCTGACATTTATAGATAATATTTATTGTTAAAAGCAGTTTAGTATTATAATAGAAGGAACGATAGATTTAAAAAGTGCAAGAATTCTCATCAAATTCCGTTTATTATAAATGTAATTTTTTCCACAGTCATTAAAATGGACGTTTAAAATATATTGTTCTTGAAGAGTATTCTGAAAATTGAGAAATTATCCAAAAAAATCCTTTTAAAGTACTGCGGAATTCTTAAGTAAAATATTTACTTAGTAGTGCTCCTTTCGACTTGTGATAAATAAGAATTATTTTTTAATGTTCTTTCCAAAATTTAAAAAAAAATCATAAAATCTAAATCAGAATGGATTTTGTTTGATTACTTAAAATTCTCTAAATACAAATTGACTGACAGGAACATAGATTCATTACTGCTCGTTTATTACATGGTACGATTTTTAGTAATTTCTAATTAATTTAACCGATCGTCGTTTTGTGTGTACAACCATGTGAACAAAATAACTAGATTAATATTGATTATATTTGAGTCAAGATTGAACATTTCTCTTGAATATGTAGATGGACTATTCATAGGAGAGAAAACAGCGAATTCAAATTTCATTTCCTCTTAACTCTCTCCATATTGAATGTAGAAAGATTACTAAGATTGACCGAATAATTGCCTCATCGATAATGGCAAAAAATAACTATTTTATAAATTTCTTCCTGCATATTCACTCAATAAGTTGTCCTTACATTTATATTTTTGGAACTTTTATTTCTTCCAGGATACTGCCATACTTTATCGTCTTGTTTAAAGATTGCAGATATTTTACTAAAATTAACCTAAAGTGAAGGGAATTTACATCTGACTTTTGATTCGTCAAAAGCAGTTTTTCCTTTATTTGGAATCGTAAGAAACTAGATATAAGGGCTAATCTAGAAAATTGATGAATATGATCAGGAAAATTTGGTCTATTAAGATCTTTTCTATTTTGTTTTTGCACTTTTTACACTTGCAAAGAATGCTTTAGCTTCAGAAGTAACGAGGTAAGAAAACTTTTAAATTATTATGACAATCTGGATTTCAATATTATATGGGTACAGAAATCCGGTAAACGAAAGTATGAACATGTTTTGTTTGTTCAAGCGATGATCTTGATGTTTTATAAAATTTTTTATTTTAGGCTGCAGAACAACATAATTTAATCATGGGAATGCAAAGTTTTATCAGACTTGCCCCGAATGAAAAAATTTTTAAAAGCTACGACTACATGTACTTCACTAAAAAGGTATAGATTATCTTTAAATTATATTAAATATATATGGATCTACATATTAAATATTTTTCAAATATATCAGTTCCAGCAAAAATTACAAGTTGATTTTATTGATAAAAATAATCAACGTTGTATTCAAAGATGGTTTGAGATCTTTATTAAATAATGTTCTAAGTGAATGCAATGAAAGACTGGTACCTGGATAGTCATACTTGACAAATTGCTATTAATATTCTAATACTTTTTAATGCTTGGAATTCGTGAGTTAAGAAACTTGTGATTTTGCAAAATTATTAGGCAACTAAGCTAATAATTTGTTTAAATCAATCTGCCTGCCATCTCAGGAAGTTGCCTAAGATTAGGCAACTTCCCGATTCCTAGGTGAATCTGGAAATCATAAATCCTACATCTGAAACCCGACTTTGAATTCAAGTGTAAATTGGAAAGTCCAATTTTTAATAATTTCCATCGTTTGTGTCAAGACAAGGCATTTTAGAAAACTTTCTTGAAATATCGGAAAGATCTTAATATTTAAAATGGTATGGTTATTATTTGTCGAAGTTGGTTGACCGGTAACTTCGTTTCCGAAGAAATCAAGATATCCCGGAATACATGAATTAAATCTTATTGAGAAATTTAAGGAATTTCTATGAAAATGTATGTTCACTGAAAAAACTCAGGAGTTTGAGAACAATTGACTGTGTTTATAAATTGATACTTATCAATGAGAAATACTGCTAACAATCAGGTGTGATCTCCCATCAAAATCCCATCTTCGACGATTTTAAACAGGCATACGCCCCTTTGGCCCCTGATTCCTTTTCGATTTCTGATAAGTAATTGAGACGAAAAACAATTGAAGTTGGATTTATTTCGCTGCTCCCAGCTCTAACTTTGAGCTAACCGGCTCTAAATTGAACTTTGAACTAAAAAAATGATTTAATTCTATAACTTGTTTTGTTATAAGAGGAATAAAAATAATTTTGGAAATAAATTGGAAATATTTAGTAGTTTTATATTGAACTTTCCAAACCCTTAAAGACTAAGTGGAAATTCAAGACAGGATAGCATCGGCGAGAATATAGTCCCTTACAATTTCAATATCAACTGGTTCAAGAAAAAACAAATAGTCAGTCACACAAAATTGTGCTTTTTACTGTGGAAGTACGAAAATATGCCACCTTCCCTTCTTTATAAAATCAAAGTGGATTCTTTTCTCAGTTATCTTTAGATTTTTCAAAATGTACTTGCAAGGAATGGTTTTTTGTGATTTTTTTAAAAAATGTTTTTATGTGGGGGATAGGATTACAAAAGCTTTATTCCTTTAATAATTACTTGATGTGTGGTGCGTTTCATCTCGAATTTGAGTTATGGCATTTAGATAGGAATTTAATCAAAAAATTTCTTGAATTCTGTAGGAATCGATACGTTTTAGTTACCCTATTTACGTTCCTTTACGTTCGTAATTCATAGGACGTTATGAAGGTGATTTGTTGCAAAATGTATTAGTCAACTGAAATCCTACCATCCATTTTCTGATTCCGGTAGCTCATTTTAGAACAGAAAACTATCAATGTCGAAGAAAAAGCATAAAAATTATGCAAATCCTAAAAGAATTGTATAGATTAGTTTTTTTATTAATTAGATGTCAATAAAGGCAGAAAATTTGGATCTTTAAGAATGGCCTCACAGCAAACATTTTCTATGATTTCAAAAATGTTAAGAGTAATTAAAACATTTAACATTAAAAAATTCTGTGATTATAACATGAAGTTCTAGTTGGATAACTCTGTCATTGACCGACACTCGCTTAAACAGATGCTGCTTAATTCTGAATACATGTGTGGATGCTGTCTATAATAATCAGTTTAATAACATAACATTCAAAAAGTAACATAGCATTTTTATTTAAAGGAGACATTAAGAAGTTTTTACTAGTTAAGAGAATAAATATAAATCTAGAAAAAAGAAAAGAAAATACAGTTGCAGTTACTCGTGCATCGTATGATTAATCTGTTTGCACGAGAAAGCAGATTAAACTGGGACGTCATCTTGATGAAAGCAGCATCACCACAGACGCAAGACTGAGAAATTTCTCCAATAATATTATTGTATTTTGTTTCGAAGGAATTGGAGACGCAAGAATTGCTAACAACAACTGCTGAAGACGAACTAAAAGAATGTAAAAAATAATGAGAAAAAAAATGCTGAGCAAAACAGAATTAAGTAATATAAAAATAGGATGAAATATCAAAGTCTAATTAGATAAACTAAAAGAAATTAAATGATCGTAAAGGAAAGGTAATCAATAATTACTGTCAATACAAGCCAAGTAAAATAAAAACATTAATAAACTTGGAATTTTATCGAAGGCATTATATAACATGGACATAATGCAGTTTTAGTGAGTGTGTAAGAGCTGATTCAAAGAGGATTAGATGATGTTACACTGAATAAAGATTTAAGTGAAATCTGCTATGCATATTTCAATGTATCATGCCGGAACGTAATTCCTTGAACGGCCAAATACCACGTGCTCGTGCAAAGTTAAATTATATTTTTATTCATTTTAGTCGTTTCATTGAATGAACCACTTTAATATTGCAAACGATCCGAAAACACTTTGTATCGCATTGATTGTTTAGAAAAATATATCATTTCCTATTTAGTTCATTTCACGTGCTAAAAATGACATTTTTCTAGAATTTATTGGTTGCAGTCATTAACTTATTTTTTTAAATAAGAGCTTTTGTAAATGCAATGGCAACACGTTATTAAAAGCTGATTTTTTTTGAGATGCTCGTGCAGTTATTTTTTATTTTTATTTTTCGCCTACGGATTTTTGTTGACGTCAAAAACTTGTTCTGACATTATAATATATTAATGCTAAAGTTGGGAATGAAATATAATTCGAATTCTACACTCTACTTTGTTCCTGTTATTATTGGAAATAAGTTTAAAGTGATTAGGAAAGTATAATTACCGCAACAGTTTAGGCGTGGGGGACAAATATTCCCCATTGAACAAGTTTATCGAAGTGAAATCAATGCATATCGGCTTGGGACACTTTTCCCAGGTGCTCTACAGGTAAAGTCTAATGACTATTTATCATCTCGAACAATGCATGTCGTAACCCAATATAATTATATGAATTCCTGAAGACTTAGCGCGTGAACAACGACTCATACGAAGATTTGGCAAAAAATAATCCTTATTAATGTAATTAAATATAATTATTGTATCGAGTCTTTCTACATAACTATTAGCAGCATACATTGATCTTAAAATAGATATTTACAATTAAAATATTTAACATCAGCAGAAGGAACGAGTGTTTAATCAATATTTATTGAACTGATAATTTAACCGATGAAGGAGTGTCGGCGGCGTAAGTGAAATAAGAATTATTTATTTGAAAATGCTGGCTACATAAATATTCAATAAATCGAAGTGATTTCAAGAGTATCTAATTTTGGAATCTTGTGATATTACTTAATTCTGAAGAGCATGCACTATCATTTCTACGATTGTGACACGAGCGGGAAACCCTGACCTCGGTTCAATTCAGCTCTCAACGACCAGCAAACGAGGGAAAAAAATTCTCAATAAACAAAACGAGACGTATCTGATGAGTAATGAATTAATTGATAGCGTCAATAAAAGTGCGTCGGCAGTTTGATTCATCTTTATTTTACAACCGATAATCAAATTTTTACGTACTTTCTATACCGATATTTCTTTAATTTTTTTCCATCGAGCCTCGATTAATTCATCGACTAGTTTAATTTAGCAACTTTGATTTTGCACCCAGCTTTTTAGACATCTCTATTATCCAGCAAAAAGATTAAACGCTATTAAATTTCATTTAAATTAAAATGGGATTTTTTCAGAGCAAGAAAAAGGTTTGATAGCGGCAAAGTTGTTTTAATCCTCTCATTCCTAAAATAAATTTAATGCAGGCACTTGAGAATACTGGAATGCCCGAGTTTATAAGAAAAGAAAAATTTCCCACCCATCTCAAGAACTGAGTTGGCAGCTCACGCTCTTAAATGGTCGGTATACAAAGACATCATATCTAGCTAATAGTTTTTAGGCAAAGGCATGTGTGGGCATTCTTAGAGTAGGTATTCGATAACCCCCCCCCCCAACTTAACTTCCAAATCTCTCTGGCTGAAAGTCACAAAAAATCGAAGCAAAGCATGTTCCACAGGTATTCAATCATTTTGTAAGACGTGGGGTTTCTTTTATGTGCTCGGTAGAAACAGTGACCACATCCAGTTTTAGTCCCAAAATGTTATTAACATGCAGATATGGCACATAGCACACACATAAAACAAAAATACGAAATACACTCAATAATATCCCATCATCCTTCGAATTTACCAGTCTTCGTCTCAGATTGACTTCTGTCTCTCTCTTCATCCGTTCCCGATTCCGACTCGCTGACCTCCTCCTCCCTCGTTCGTGAGTCCCGGAATGCTCATGTTTCCTCTTCGCACTCCTCCTTGGCTCTGCAATTCATCTCTCTCTCTGATTGATTTCGCTCCACACTCAACCCCTTTTCCACTGCGATCTTGCGTATCCCCTCAAAAAGAGTTGTATGCGAGATGAGAAGGGTTGCCAAAATTGGCGGCCCTTACAAAATCACACTTAATGATAAGGTGAAATTTGTCAGTGATATTCAGGTGGCTCGTAGTTTTGTTGAAGGGGCATTTGCAGCTATTCTGTATTGACAGATTAAAGAAACCGATAAGATTGGCTTTGTATCTAATTTAGTTTAATTAGTTTGGGATGCCATTTTGGAGCTACTACAAATTTTACTCTTCATTCAATAAAATTTAACGACAGGAATTATGTTAAAGCAAGTGGTTATTTGAGTTTCAATCTTGCTTATCTGAACAATCGGGTTGTTATGGCATGATGGTTAGATCTCTGTTTTGAGTTGGAAGGAATGCTAATACGAAATCTAATATCTTCTCCCCTAAGATATGCTATGTTTTTGAACTTGTAGAATGTCAACCCTTCAGGAGCTCACCTTCTTTAGGTGGGTACAGGTGTCCCAATCCCGAGGTTCCCAGGGATCTTTCCTCCCTTTATGATTTATTCTCCCCTACGCCTTCTTCTGTCTGCTTGATTCTTTTTTCCCTCGCTTGCCATCGAAGGAGCTCTCCATGAGAAGCTGTCACCCCTCTGTTTGCTTCTTGCTTCTCATGGACAGCCAAACCCCCACGTGTTGGCCGTGCGTGGCGACCCTTTAGACAGGTGATGCACTGTGGTCCCCGTTGCATCAATCGGCTGGTAGCTATCAACTCGAGCTGTTAGTCTGCTAGGGATCAAGCGAAGGGGTTACTCCTTGAGCTTGACGTTAAGGGTGGTCACTGTTCCCGGGAGTAACTCCGAGCGTATAGGCTCTGGCTAGCACTGAGGTAAGCGCCGAGGCTGGGAATGGCCAGAGCCGGTGGCTGCCTTCCCTTGTAGGACTCAGTGGTGGGTGATACCGTCGGTCCCGAATCCCCATCAATATTGTACGGGCAAAAAAACTTTTCTCCCTTAAGTGGGCATCTTTCCGTACCGACACACATTATTAAACCATTTGATGCATTCTTCATTGTGAAGCGAGCCTCCGAATCAAAAGAATCTTTCCATTCTGTATCACCTTTTCTTATAGAAAAAGTGTTAACAGGAAGTGTTGGTGAGATGACATCTATTCGAAAGCTTCGTTCAGGTGATCTACTTGTTGAAGTTTCAACAAGACAGCCTCATAAATTTTTTAAAATTAAAGTCTCTGGAGCCAATACACGTTTCTGTTACTCCACATAGTTCCTTAAATTCCTCCAAAGGTGTAATTACTTGTGGGGAATTATTCAATGCCTCCTTGGAAGAAATCACTGAAAAATTGCAAAGTCAAGGGTTGACCCATGTGCGCCGAATTCCTATTAGGCGAGAGGGACAACTTCTTAATACCAAGCATCTTATTTTAACATTTAACTCTCCAAAATTGCCAGAGTCGGTAAAGGCTGGGTACATAAAATTACCCGCAAGATCTTATATTCCGAATCCTTTAAGATGCTTCAATTGCCAGCGTTTCGATCATTCAAAGGCTAACTGCCGCAGGACCTTAACATACGACATTTGTGCAATAGCTGGTCATGAAAGTGATGAATGTTCAGGCAAGGAAACTTGTGTAAATTGTAAAGGGAACCACACCTCTTCCTCTCGCTCATGTCCTGTCTGGAAAACAGAAAAAGATATTATTTCTGTAAAATTTGAAGAGCACGTGTCCTTTCCGGAAGCTCGGAAAATTGTTCGATTTCGTACACCTGTGCTTGGTACAAGCTATGCTTCAGCCGTAAAAGTAGCATTAAAAACTGTTGGGCTCTTTTTTTAATCCACTTGTTTATTTGAAGAAAATTTTGGAACTAATTATTATAAACTTGGTTAATTTGCACATTTTTTAATATAAAAAGCATTAATTTAAATTTACCGAGAATTAGTTTTTTTTAAGCAGTCGATTCTTACTAATGTTTTTTATAACTCGGCAAAGGAATTTCATATTATTTCTTACTTCCTTAATATGCATTTCTTTTACATATCCTCCAATATTTCTATATTAACAAATACATTAGTGGTGCAATAATTTATTCATTTTATTGTAGTTGATGCTAATATAGTATAAGTGGGTTTACTACGATGATAAACTTTCAAGTATAATATCAAAAACTTTATTTGGAGGTCAGACGAATAATAACGAGCAATTTTTTTCCTCTTATGTGATGTAAAGAGGAAAGCAGTGTTACCGACAAAAAATTCAAACTCGAGATTTTTACGTATTTCTTCATTTCAAACCAACCAGCGTTTTTTTTTTAAAAAAAACTAAGTATTTCTGCCCGCCAAGTTGTCTGAGACAAAGTTAACTCAAAAATATTTTGAGCTAGAAGGATGAAATTTGTTCGATTAAGTTAGTATAAGTTAACACAATAATTATAAAACGAAGGCAACTAGACGAATAAAATTCGGCAAAACTGTTTAACATCTAAAATGTGGATGCCAATCAAATTTGGGACTAAATTCATTAAGGATTTGATTTTCTGAGTGTGCTTTCACGTTTATCCAAAGGTGATAACTCCAAAAGCGAAATGACTCAAATGTGTCAAATTTAGTATGTGATTTTATGACTATGATTGCAACTCTGCTTCAAAAGTGTATTGGACACTATTACCCTCTTAGAGAGATTACTTGCCAAAAAATATTCCAAGATATGCACGATAAGTTTAGTAACAAAGCTAAATTCATGGCAAAGGTTAATTTTTCGTCACAAAGGCACGATAATTCGGTGCAAGGCGTTTTCCGCAGGCATACTCTCTACAACACTTTTAGTACAGAATATGTGAGAAAGTCTTGGAGACCCCACTCCCGCTATTTGGATTTACACCCTATTTACTACATTCAGAAATCTATTGGAACATAAGGGAGCAAATTCAAAGAACGACAGTTGCAGGAGGATATCTGATACTGAAGTTAAAGTTGATATATCAAATAAAATGCTGCACAATTTTTATGTAATAGAAATTTACAATTTCGGAACGGCACAGTAGTATAAATAATGCCATTATATTTTTGTACATAGTATAAAATATGAAGTGGCTCGTATCAGTAATAAAATTGTTATAATTTTATATAAGTATATTAAGGATAATAAACAATTTTAAATAAAACCGAGGACTTGCTCTTGTAAATATACATGCTTCGCATGTTGCAATTCGTTTTCTTGCGCTACTATAAATTGGTGTTCCATTAAATTTGTGGCAAGAATTTTATCCCGTGTGTCCGTTATTTTTAAATAATTCACTGGTAAAAAAAATAATCTCCTTTTGCGATGTCATTCTGTGTCATGAAAATTATTCTAATTCAGAATCCATAATCAAATCTATATATTTGCCATAGGATTTTAGAATTACTTGCCGGCGTCCCGACATATTTTATTGCGTAAGTATTATTTATTCTTATGCGATGCGGAATTCAACACTGGAAGAAAAAAAATCTTTACAGTCAGCCTTTTTGTGAACGAGAAAGTTTGAGGGAAACATTTTCAGTTCTTATTGTCTGCATGTGCAACTCGATGTTTACGATATTTTTGCGCCCAGAGCTGATGCCTGAAAAGTTGTTTTATTAGCTTAAGAACAACTACTGGAATTCTTAATCTCCCACCCGAGCACGGTTGGTGCCGAAGTGACAATATCTTTTTATTTACTTTTCTTGTCCAAGAAAGCATGGGATTAGACGTGTGTGTGTGTCATTCTGAAGCACAGTTAAGCAGTAAACAACTTAAATTTTTTACCTTAATACTGACCTTTCTATTTTAGTGTGGCCTGGCAAATCCGAATAAAAAGGAATGGCCTTGATTTAGTTTCATAAACATCCTAACATTTAAGAATTAGTTCATTTTTTTTAAACAAAATTTTCTACTAATTAAAAGAAATTGAATGAATAATGAATACATGAAATTTAACAAATATATATATATATATATATATATATATATATATATATATAATATAGAAATTGTTTGAAATATAGATTTCGTAAAAAAAAATTGAAATAAGAAATCGCAAATATTTTTGTCTAAATCGAGATAATGTTTGTCTGGAATATTGTTTTATGTTACTGATGATAAAATATGTTTGTGTCCTTTTACCCTTCTATTAAACGAGGTTCTTTAAAGTACCATTTAAACAACACTGATGACTCGTAATATGACGATTCCGAATTCTTCCGTCGTCGGAAAAAGGATTTCCTCTCTCCTGATACTTGTAACATATCACCGAAAGATGTAATTATGCTCACCAAGTTAGATAATCAAATGGCAATGTAGGGGCGCCTTTCATGGGAATACCCCCCCTCCCCTTCAATTTTTTATCATGCCAGACCATGATGCTGTTTTGGAGATAAGGATATTGGCGTCAACAAAATTTCGTAGACGGAAAAATTGAAATTTTATTATCTACACGAGCATCTCAAAAAATCAGTTTTTAATAAGGCGTTGTCATTGCATGTACAAAAGTTGTGATTAATATAAAAAATAAGTTTATGAATACAGCAAATAAAACCTAGAAAAATGTCGTTTTGGGCACGTGATGATATGAAATTTAATAAATAGGAAATGGGATGTTTTTTTAAACAATAAATGCGAGACAAAGTTTTTTGGATCTTTTGCAATACTAAAGTGACTCATTTGATGAAACAATTAAAATAGATAAAAATATAAAAGGAAAGGGGGGTGGCATTTATGCTGCCTCAGGGCTCCTTATAAGGGCTAATCAAATCTTGATTCTCTGATACATAAGCATCGTTCATACGACCGAAATTACTGCGGTGGAATCGAATGCCTGGCGAAGATCACGTGATGATTCCAGTGATACAATATAAAATAGTTGTTCGGAACAACTAGTAAAATAGTATATTCGGAACAACTTTTTGCCACCGTCCTAATCACTTCGTCACATTAGGATAATACCGGGACAGCGACAGGAGACAAATACTGCGACCAGTAGCTGGCCTCGAGTCAACGCACCTTTTTGCTTTAGGCAGTGCAATAGTTTATCGAGAATAAACGAAAGAAAAGACCAATGACATAACAGAACAATATGGCGTCTCTGAAAAATATAGGACTCGGTATGATTTTAAGTCCGGAGAGGAAAAGCAATGTCTACGTCCTTGTAAAATAAGCGATCAGACCTCTCGCAAGCTGTGAAATACTTGCATTTTAGAATAATTGATACATAGAAATTATTCTTTTCCACTCCCTTCTCCAGTCTCATTCGTATTGGTTAAATGCAATCCATGGATTTAAATGAAAACTTGAAAACATTTCACATTTGGGATGAAATTAGCTAAGAGAATTGCCTATACCTGAAATATTTCTTAAATTTTTTTTACATAAATATTCTAAATTAAAATTTTGTTTAACTAATTATTTTTATATTTAGAATATACAGGGTAAGTCAAAATGAATATAGCGATTACAAACGGCTATAACTATTTAATGAAAAAATATTTATCGATAAGATTTACACAGAATGTAGAAGAATCTTCAAAATTTTATATACTGAAGTCATAGATGTTCTATGTGACTTCCCTTGGTCACACGGACAACATCTAATCGGTATTCCATTTCACGCCATACATTCTGAAGCATTTGTTCATTAACCGACTCAAGCGCATTACAAATGCGTACTTTCAGTTCTTCAATTGTTTTGGGCAAGGGAAACACAAACACTCTGTCTTTCACATAACCCCATAGGTTCCGCTACTTTTTCCTTTGCACAAACATCCTGTTTCCTCAAACATCCGATGCCATCTGCGTATGTTGTTCGCATTTGGAGGTTCTTCATTGTACCGCTGACGAAATTTTCTCTGCACTGTAATAACAGAACGGCAACTGTGAAATTCCAACACAGAGAATGCTTTCTGCACGGGACTAGCCATTTCCACTAATGAGACGCCGCGCTGAACAGGTTTCTTGTCGTTGCGAAGTTCAATTTCGCGCATGCGCAGGCATCCGCTTGGCTGCACGTGCGCTTTACGTTAATAAATTTTGAAGTTCCGTCTACATTCTGTGTAAATCTTATCGATATATCTTTTTTCATTAAATAGTTATAGCCGTTTGTAATCGCTATATTCATTTTGACTTACCCTGTATTTTGTGAAGAAACGAAGATGCCCAAAATGGAAATGATCGCTGAAACAAAAAAAAAATCCTTACAAATCATATAGATTTAAAAAAATCACTTTAACCATAATTAAAATATTTAAGCGTCAGCATTAAGCTATAATATTGCCTTGATGGAATAAAATATACAAGATTTTAGAATCAAACTGGATTCAAAAGAAAAATTAACCTTATTTATGTAAGGTAGGAAATTATCCTGGTCGGAAAACCACAATCAAACACAAGAATGCAAGAGAGATTGTTGCTTGCATCATGCCTAAGATATTGATCCACTAAAAATCGATTTTCCGCGCCACAGAATTAAATGGCCGCTATTTAACCAGATTTATCCTTTCAGAATTGTTATACTTATTTAATGATTTATTTACGATTTTTCATGCACATTTTTTCCTAATTTAAAATCAAGGGGTTTTTTTTTGTAGTTATTCTTTTATGAATACAAAATTCATTTCTATTACGTCTGCGGGAGATAAACAGTAATCTTCATTTTCAAACTTTTTAAAAAAATTTACTGCGATTAAAAAAAAGAGATTAAACTAATTGTTTTGAGATCTATCGACACAAATGCATTAAACGAACATTGTCATTTTATTTCAGAGACACACAGAATAATAACAAGTAGAGCGAAGCCGTTAACAGTTTAGAAAAATAAATTCTGATGCAAGTTTTACATCAGATTTATTGTTTTCGACACAGCGTAAAATTTTGTAAAAATGTTTTTAAATGTTAACTATGGCCTATGTGTAGCCAAAATAAAAAGAATAATTAAAGACAAGTTTGAAGGGGGAAAAAACTAAGTCACTTGAGATTAACTATCGTTCAGAAACCCATCAACTGGAACGCATGTGCAGTAAAGCAACATTTTCTTTCTTAAATCAACCCACACTCGGTTCCGACGCATGCGCTCTAGCTTTCCTCCCACCACGCGGCGTCATCCTCTGTAGTAAACGGGCGCGTGGTGAAAAGACCGGCATCACTCCACTTCTATCCTCTGCCGAAGGAACACGCAGCTCGCGCTCTCAGGAACACATTTCTCAAAGAACTTGACCACTGCAGGAGAGTCCACTGAACAAAATGACGAATGATTCTAAGGGAGAGTACCGAGGGGTCGAGATGTCGGACAAGGCTGCCCCCAAAGAAGACGAAGATGCCATCTGCTTGAAGCCCAAGATGGGCCTGCTGAATGGCGTGACGGTGATCGTCGGCAGCATCATCGGCTCGGGGATCTTCGTGTCCCCGAAAGGGGTCTTGCTGGGGACAGGCAGCGTGGGGCTGTCCCTGGTGGTATGGATTGCGTCTGGTATCTTCTCTATGATCGGAGCCTTCTGCTATGCGGAGCTGGGCTGCATGATCACCAAGAGCGGGGCGGACTATGCGTACATCATGGAGTCATTCGGACCCTTCGTGGCCTTCATCCGTTTGTGGGTAGAATGCATGATCGTACGCCCCTGCTCACAAGCAGTGGTTGCCCTCACCTTTTCCTTCTATGTACTCAGGCCCATGTTCCCGGACTGCGAGCCCCCGGATTCAGCTGTCCGTTTCCTTGCCTTTCTCTGCATATGTAAGTGTTATTTTTTTTTTCATTCGGTAGTAATAATTTTAATACAAATGTCTATGGACTAATTCTAACCATGATATTAAATACACCATGGTTAAAATTAAAGCATTTTTATTCAAAATATAGTCGAGAATGATATTTAAATATATTCAAATGCCTAGGTCTAAGCATGATAGTGTGCTAATATTGGTTCATCTGTATAATAATTTTTAAAAAGTAATTCTTAACTGTAGTAACCATAACGCACGCGTAAAATAGAAGCCTTTATTGACATCACTCCACGCTTGTGTATGAGCGCTATAAATAAAAAAAAATGAAAAGTAATATCGTAAATGACAATTAATATTTTCGCTGTATTAAACCAGAGAAAAAAACTACCATGAAGTTTTTTTTTTTTTTCAAATTGTAAAATGATACAAAAATAATTGCCTTTTTTGTATCATTTTACAATTTGAAAGCAGTAAGTACTCTAAAATCACTAATGAACACACTCTTATATTTGGATTAATTTATTTATTAAAAATAATAATTTAATTAAAAAATAAATGATTTTTCTATCAAAAAAATTAATGAAAAGTTTTTAAAAATGTAGAAAGTAGCAAATGTATTTTCGAAAAATGTGTCTTTTACTTTTTCTTTGACCTTTTTTTACAGAAATTAATTTTATGTGATCTAATTTTCTTGCGGAATGCGTTACTATTTATGTATTTATTTTGAAGTAAAGATATCGTAATGCCTTGTAAATGTATTGAAAGATTCATTTTGAATGGAATTATTTTAAAAGAAAAGTTACGTTTATTTTACTAATACAAAGATGTTTGCCTTTTACAAAAATTTATTCCTGAAATGCATAGAGAAAAGGCTCAGATTTTCAATTAATTTTGTTTGAATCTATAGAAAAAAATGAGCTGAAGTGGATAAGAACCATCGTTATTAGTCCTGTATTCAAACATACTATCAATTTGGATTGAAAACTTTGTAAGCCCAAATTCTAATGAAATTGATATTTACTTCTTTTTTAATCGAAAAATAAAAATCCAAAAACACTGTTTTCAAACACTCTCAATATAGTTAACCAAATTAGTTCTCCTGATGGACATTTTGAAAATTTGATTATTGCTCATAGAAAGCAATTTAGACATTTTTTAAAATGTTTCTATCTTTCAGCTTGCATAGTTTTCAAACCAATCTGGTAAGATTTGATATTTGAAATCTCCTCCCTCAAATATAATTTTGGTTAGTTAAAGTAAGCAATAATAAAATGCACTTTGTTAGAATTTGAAAGATTAACAATTTATTTAAGATAATAAGCGAATTTTTCCAAAAAAAAAAAAGAAGATATTTTTAGTACAGCAGAAATCATAATATTTTGCCCATATGGTTTGTTTTCTGTTACTATAAGATGTTTTCATTTAGCATTAAAAATTTACTTAAAAAGAGCTTGCTTTTTTAGTTTCCTCATTATCAAGTAAAAATACTCACTAAAAATATTAAAATGATGAAAGATTGCAAAAAAGTAAATGTTATTGAATGTTGTCTGGTCGGAAGAACACATTTAGCATTACGGCAATCAAATGTTAGAAAATGTTTATAGTTTAGAAAACGCGGGAACGAGAGCAATCGTAAGGCGAGTAAATAAGTGTAATAAAAAATATTTTTTAAGAGCATCATCTATTGAAAATAAAATTGGAAAGAAAAATAAATCATTCGAACCTGTTTTTATTTCAATGGTTTCTCTTGTTTTTAACTTTATTTTTGCGATATTATTAATAATCGAGAGTTTACTATATAATAAAAAAAACCTGTACATTTGTTCATTGTTTTTCTTGTTATAATAAACTGATTATTTTTCTATCCGAGTCACCATATTGAATGTGAAATCAGTGAGAAATAAAGTAATTCTCAATATTGAATTCTTTTATTTTTATAATATAAAAATTCTGTATAAAAATATAAAAATTAACTTAAAAAGGAAAAAAAACTTTTAATTGGGTCATGATACGTATGGCCATATATAACCAATGATAAAAAAAAATCACGGTGGTGGGCATTTTAGAATTCCACGGTCTCTCCATTAAAGGCGGTCCTTACGGTGTGCCGATTCTATGCGCTCTCCGTGATGATGCAATACAGCGGTTCTTTCTTGGCATCGTGCCAGAAGACATCGATCTCGTACTATTTCACGTTTTCTCTATAATCCGAGTTAGAAAAAATTCCATACTTGATGACATTAAGAGAGCAGCTGTCCAACCTGTCGGCAGAATGTTTCGATTTCGAATGATGAAGCTAAGTCGATTAAATGTATTTGCTTGTTTAGCTGATTTTATTGAAAAATGGATTACGATTAGATGTCTGAATAGATAACCATATGTTTCTAAACGTGCATAAGAAGTAAATTTTTTCAAAAGAAGAATACAGAATCATAATGGGAATTTTGAAATTTTGAAATCATATTAATTTATAACGCTTTGTGACATTTTTATAGTTTAGTGGTGAAATGAAATTTCATGTTATGTATTTGTTTACATTTCAATTTATTTTAAGATCAGAACATGTTTAGGAGAATCCCTGTTCTATTAATAAATACCGTAAAAGATTACACTAAATGCTGAATAAAAATGTACTTGCAAAATCGTAGAAGGGAAAAATAATCATGATGCATAACAAACACCCATAAAAGTTTCATTTTTGTTAATCGTTATATATTTAATATGATCTAATTTTCTTTAAAAAAATTTTAAAAAGAAATATTATTCATTCGTAAAATTTTATAATTACAAATAATTTAGAATTAGAATTTAAAATATTCCATCGAAATGTTTAGTTTGAAAATACATCAAATTGCCTTTATTTATGTAGCACATTTTCTTATTTTCTATTTTAGAAAATTTGGAGTTTAGTTTGAAAATTCACTCTTTCAATTATTTTATTTCCCGTTTTGGAAATTTCATTAGCATCTTCTTGAAAATTCTTAGGCATCGATTATGTACGTGTCAACCTTATGTTCCACCTTACCATATGCTTACAATCTAGAACGATGGGCAAGCGCCGAATTATAACGCGCAAATGATTCATAAGACGTGATTGGGTGGTTGTGAAAACAACATAATCCCTCCTTTCTTCTTATTTTTTTTATTAATATCCAATTAATAGTGTTCAGAATCACATGGACGAAATTCTTCATTTGTTTGAGAATTTTCCGAAATTTGATCTTAATGTTCGTTGATAAATCAATATTTATTTATTTATTTTCGTACTGACAGACTCAAACACAGCTTAGCAGTTATTCTGACACCATTTGGTTTCGCTCTGCTGGTCTTCTTATTGTGTAGATTCCAGTTCATCTCTGCTATCCACACACGCCATTATTTTTAAGAGTTTCTAATGATAGGTTTTTCGGGTTTTGCACTCTTTTCAGTTCTTTTTCCTCTCTTTAACCTAATTTTTCTGCATTTTCAAAATAAAATAATCATCCCATTTCGGACGATTTCGCCACCTGGTTTATTATTTTAGCGAAAAACATGCAATCACGTATAACAAAAAGAGTGAAATGAATCTAAGAAAGCTGTATCATCTATACATTAAGGAGAAAAAGTTATTTTTATGGCTAATTCTGTTTTTAAAAAATATGTACAATGAATACGTTTCTTGAAACTGAGAAAAGTTTTTATTTATTTTTTCTTTCCTTGTTATTTCAATTTTTTTTAGTAGATAGCTTGTTCGTCGCCATTAATATTTTAACGTAATATTTCTTTGATGCTTGCTATATAAAATGATGGTCAATACTGATGTTGATTATTGCTATGTATTATTTTTTCTCTTCTCCAGAATATTAATATATTTCTCTCTTTTTTGGAAAAGAAGCATTTTTACTTGAATGGCTTGTAATGCGTTAAAGAAACGAAGCCATGCTCCTTTTTTTAATGGAAAGGCAATAATAATTAGATTAATGGTATAATGGTTAGATATTTACTCAGAAATTTTGCCATCAATTCTAAATAATATGAAATAAATATAAACCCTGTTTTCACGTCTCTCTTTTTATAAAAAGTAACATTAGCTGTTCTGCAATACTTATAATTAGCTATATTTATGTTTTTTTTAGCATGATGAGACATTTTTTTGATAAATTTACTATTAATTTGTTTCTAGTGCAACTAGTTTAAATTTAGCGGGTGAATTCGAAGGATCTGAAAGAAAAGAAAAGAGCATTCAATCAGCAGTGGCAGCAATAAAGTATAACTCATCAACTTTACTTCAAATAATAAGATATATGTTCCTGTAGAGACTGTGAAAATGCAGATAGTTTGTTTGTTCTTATGGCCGGTACATGCAGCGACTTGTCATAAGTCAGAGAAAAAAAATATTGCAGCTGATTAAGTTTTTCGAACTGTTGAAAATTATAAATTAGCGAAAAAATTTCACTTTTTGAATTTATTATCAGCATTAAGCTTAAATAATCAAAATTAAAAAGAATAGTTATATCAAAATTAAAAAGAATAGTAATATTTAATTTAAGTAATCGAAATTAACAAGAGTAAATCTGAAAAAAACCTTGAGATTTGTAGGGTTGCAATATAAATGTGAGAAAATGATAATTTGATTGAATTATAAAAGAATTTCTAGAAAATCTTTTTTTTTTACATTTATCATCCTTTTCAAATATTGCTGCGTTTTTCAGTGAATGATTTCAGTTACTGTTTTCAACCTATTGCACCAATTTCAGATAACTCCTAAAGTCGAGATTAAATTTAATATGTAATATATATATATGGCTAATTTCAAGTTAAGTTTTTGAGATTTAAGAAGAAAAAATGGTTGGAAATGGAAAACAGAAATTGTCACAAATCTTCATGATAGAATTGTTAGCTAATTGTTAGCTAGAAAAGCTAACAGTGGCATATTCTAATCTTTAAATATTTTAGAATCTGAAAATTCATATGCAGTAGAAGCGGCATACTTCAACGGAAACTGAAGAAGAAAAGTGAATTCATATGATTGTTTTAACAAAATATTTTTTTAATTGTTTAAGTTTTTATTGTGTGACTCTGATGATGCAATAATGTTCTATTTCGCAATTTCACTATATCTTTTATCATTTTTTTTCTTTTTTCTTTTTTTTTTCCCAAAAAAGGACGCAAGTAGGGAAACAATAGAAGGAAATTACTCCAAAATATTAATTTTAAGATACATCTTCCCCAAACTTTCAAATAGAATCCCGATACTTTCCAAATTTATTGAGAGCTTTATATAAATAGTCTGTTGTTTAATTGACTATGAATAACTCGCACCGTCGCTTTATATTGCCCTTGATAAGGAAAATTATGAAATTTGCTCAAACTAATGAGTGATTCCGAAATGTGCCAAAATTTAAAGATTATTCTAAAACGATTCGATTGATTATATGTAAATTTTTGCTTCATAGAATTTTATACTTTATATTAGAACATTTAAAGTTTAGTTTAAAAATTTATATAGTTTCTCATTTCCAAATTTTTTTCCCTTCTAAACGAATTTTACTTTCACCTTGCTGTGCAATGAAAATACGTACATGTCAATCCTGTGTTCTACTTTTTTACCGTAGTTTGCAATGTAGAATGTCTGGCTAAATTGATAATAGCACACAAAAGACGCGTAAAAAGGTAACTGACGAAAAGCAATTTAACGCCTACATTTTTTATATAATTCCGAATTAAATTATTCAGTATGATATAAATGATACCCCTTCATTAGTCCCAAAAGCTTTTCGCGAAATTAATTTTACGAAATTTATCCTAATGTTCATTGAAAAAAATCTATATTTCTTTATTTATTTTCTTGCTGACGAAAACAAAACCTGGTTATCAGTTTTGCTTTTGTCACCTAACACTATTTGGTTATTTCTGAACAGTGACTTTTTTGAATATTTGTTTTGTTATTTAAAATGTTTCTTAACATAACGGAATAAATTCATGTTTCTGGAATGCATATTGAATTCATTGCCCCAATTACGTATCTGTGGAATCTATTGTGCCTGTTACAGCAAAAACGGCACACATTGAGGAATTACTTTGTATTTAGAAAGACATTTGTTGTGACTTCATTTAAGCGGTCTCAGCTATGTATATGGTTATTTTATGGTCAGCATTTGGTCATCATATCTCCAAAAACTAATATCAGTTCAACTGATTTTGTTATGACGGATTTTTTAAAGGTGTAGCTCAGTGAAATTCTTTCTTTATTTCCTTATCAGTTGAATTTTCTGACTACACGATGTTATAAAGTGGTACGCTGTTTCACTTAAAATTATGTATCTTTCCATCATTTTTTGAACTTGGGGCCGTTGTCCCTCGCTTACAGAAAAAAAAAGATTTCATCAAATTTCCGTGTCAAACGCCGCGATGCATTCATCCATGAATAATGCCAGTATTTTTTTTTTTTTTTTACCTGAAAACCGTAAATCTGAAGAAGAAAAAAATAGGGATGTTTTTATTTATTTATTAATGAATAGACTCCCGTCTCTTGATACTATTCTGAAAAATAAAGAAATAAAGATGTACAACTAAATTTGGATAATTTAAATTTTTTATTTTTTTTATTTAGCAATTACAGTTGTGAATTTCTATACTTTTTTTATTCAACATTTTAAAGTTGGGTAATGATTCTTATTTGTTATTAGTTTGAGTTACAGAGCTGGACAATTCAAATATTTTTTTAAGATGCTAATTGTTTTTTTTAAATGTTAGCTATCGAATTTTTTTAATTGTAATTGTTTTGCGACAAAAACTGACGGCAATATTTATTAAAGGACCACATTCAAGCATCATCTCTGCACCAGTTAAGAGGTATTGTTTTTGGTGAACTGAACGTACCATACCCCATGACCGGGTGCATGACATAATCGTTCTCTAATATTTCGACTCAGGCTCTTAATTAAACCAATCGTTAATGATACTCTACGCAGTTTCATTTTTTAGCTAGTCATTCACTTGCCCTCCATATTAATTCCTAACGTCAGTTGGACGGATCGATATAACTGTCTACTCCACACTATTCAAATTCTGAGTATGACATTATTAGAAATGTACTCCTCTGCTTGCATAGAATTGTACGTATATATAAGTAAAATATAAAAAATTTGATTTATTATTTGCAGTGACAATTATGATAAAGAATTCAACATTCAACATTACTTCAAACAATGAACGTTAGTTTTCAAACATTAAAAAAAATCCAACTTCAAATGAGGTTACACAATTTGATAAATCCAGTGCTTCTTAAAAAAAACACCCTGTCCTTGAAGTATTTTAAATGACTTCTGTCCATTAATGTGGGGGTCTAACCAATTCTTCCAAAAAGTGTTAGACTCTTCAGATAGAGGGGGTTTTAGTGGCGAGGTGTCTAAGATTTTTTAATAAATATTTACGGGTTCGGTTTCGAAACTAAGATTAAAATAATGCAAACGAAAAACGAAGAAACTTCTTTAAAAAAATAAAGCAATTTATTTAAAGTTAAAGTGAAAAGTTTACTAGGGGGAATATTTACAGGGAAATAGGAAATGGATTAAAACATGGAAATATGAAAGAAACAGAAAGTTAGATAATTTCCACTAAGAGGACGTTAGAAATTTTTTTTAAAAAAAAGAAGAAAAAGTCCATTTTATGTGACTGAAACATCTTACCGCTTAGTTAGCGAGGTTCTAAAGAGTGAAAAGTCTTTATCGTACGGAGAAAAACAGGCCTCTGTCTGAGTATTAATTGTGTCGGTGTTACGAAAGCTCGATAGATCTGGAATACCGTATTAATTAAAATGTACGTCCTTTGGGAAAAGTTCTAACCTTTTACAATTCTTGCTTTCATTCATATCCTACAATGGGACAACAAAATCAAATGATGGTAAAACAAAATGGTTCCGTGGGATATCCTTCATTAATATTACAAAATATATTTTCCCTTTTAACTCTTGGTTTGCCAACGAAGCGAACAGTGGTTAAGAATAACTTATTTTATTTAAAAATAATTTGAATTGATTTCCTATCTTCTCCTTGTTTGTATAAAGAGCGGCATGTCATTATAAATAATAAATAATTAAAGTGGAACCCAAAAACATCATAAGTATTAAAATTTTGAAGATCTTAGCTGAATGAAAGTAAATGTCATTTTCGAAAGAAAATGTCATGTGAATTAGAGATTCTCTTCTTTTTTTCTCATGAAAAATATTTCCATCCCAGTCATATATAACGTCATTGTGAGGAATAATAGTATGTGCAGTCTTTATTCCATATAATCGATAGGAAAGCAGCCATGTTTGAATTCCACATTCAGTTGTTGCCACTATTCATTGAAAATAACGCCCTTAAAAGTCAGTGAATTAGGTAAAATTTCCTGCTAAAAAAACCCAGTTTTTCAAAGCGACCGTAGACTAAATCTGTTTCATCGGAAATGATTATTTTTTTTCGTCTGCCCTTGAAACGGCGGGTCAAACAGGTGGGTTTTCGAGAAGAGGGAGGTGAAGGGGAATGGAGGAGGCAATGCCCGATGTACGATCTCTTCTCTGCGTATTTCACCCACCTATAATTCATTCAAGAATTATTCCCACGCTGAATAAAAGCGTTTTCCACCCTCTCTTACAGAATACATCGCAATTGAAGAAGATTTAAAGGGATGACATGGTTCATCTTTTAATTTCCCATCTTTTGAAATCCATACGAGGTACAGAAAGTTTGGGGAAATAAGAAATAATTTAAGGGTAAAAAAAAGATGCCGAAAGCGTCACCCCAACCCCTTCTTTTGTTTCTTGCTTCTAGACTTTTTCAAGGTTTGTTTTCTGAAAGTAGAGCTTAAACCCGATTTTAAAAAGGGATCAATAAATGAATTCTGAAATTTAATATTTATAATTTTTTTTAATTTATCAACACATAGCCCGAAGATTAAAATGTCCGAATAAACAGGAAAAACAGAGTAAAATTAAATCTTGGAAAATTGAAAATAACATGTTTGAGAAATTAGCATCATTTTTCACATTATTTAAAGTTCAATTATTTTAATTTCTATGAATGAGTGATTTATATCTCTTGTTAATTGTGCATTTTCTGATAAATTAAAAGTAATATGTTTTTATATTTGAGAATAAGGTGCAATATAGTTAAGAATCCCATTCTTACTATCGTTTAAGACATGTTTTGCTAAATATTGGTAGATATCTGAGCAAAGATTTCAGAAAACTGCTTATCCTAATTTGAGGATATTCATGTTTTATTGCTTATTCCCCGGATATATATAGACTGAGAGGAGCATATACATTAATATATAACTTTCGGTTTTACTGTATAAATCTTTGTATTTCCATACCCCAAATTTTTATAAATTGGCATTGTTTAACTTTGAACAAGCTTGCATTTTTTACTATTGACAGCAAATCATAAATTTGTTACAAAATTTATGATAATTTATCAGTCTATAGGAAAATTGAGTGGGGGTGAATTTTTCCTTTGTCTTTTGTGATAATATATTGACGTCCATTTTAGTTAGAAATAAAGATTTTTTTTTAAAAAAA
>JAOUZG010047888.1:2926614-2937004 GCA_026289955.1 Argiope argentata
ATATATATATATATATATATATATATATATAAATCTTGTTCAAAATTTTAATCATTAATAAAATACTTTTTATTCATACAATAAAGTTCGAGCAAATTTTTAAAACTTGTAGTAAATAACATTTGATATTAATGCGGGTTTTTTTTCATAGGGTTTACAGAGTTTATCATAGTTTTACAATTTGTGGACATTGCATAAATTATAACCAGCGTAAAAAATCATATCAGTTATATATTCATATTTTTTTGCTGCCTTAATATGCAATATATGACAATATTTCAGTATTTATTGTCAATTGTCTCACGGGAGGAGTTCTTCCTCCCCTAGTATTTTCCTTAAAGCGAATAAGGAGAACCTGTTGCGCAAATCTAGGTCCCCAAGAATTGACATGCGAAAATGAGAAAAGGAAACGAGCTTTAACCAAAAGTATTAAATATGTAACATTTCAGAATATTTGAAATAATTTCATTTCCTGTTTTAATTCCTTGCATATGAAATATAAATAAAGTATTCTAAAGGTTAAAAAAATCAAACTCGAGGTTTTGAAGAAGCTTTGCGTCTTAAATCACCCTGAGTTCGAAAAATGCATTTTTAAAATATCTGCCTGTCTCTCTGAGACAATAAATAAATAAATAAATAAGTAAACTCAACATTGTTTTGATATAAACAGATGAAATACGGTACACAGACTTTACAACGAATTTGTAGATTTCGGTACTTACGTATCAAGCCGTCGACCTTTATGGCAAAATTTAAAGGCGCCGCCAATGAATTGCTAAACCGCCAATAATGGCAAACAACCGTCATTTTTTTAAAAATTGTGCAAACCTTAACTGTCGTCCGCCATTTTGTTGGTTTTGCAGAAGATCATTAAGTGGTTGTTTTTTTTTCTGTTTTGATTTTTGACCCGTTAAAATGATAAAAATTTGAGATTTGCCTGCCAACGAAAAAGATGCAGTGACGTATGTACCAAATTATGGAATTATTCCATCTAAAAATACGTGTTTGAATGGACATGCGATGAGTTTATTCGTGAAAACGGACAAATAACGGCGTTGTAATGTTCTGGCCACGTAAGTTAAATTGGCTCGCGGCGGTTGATGAGCGTTGGCACATCGACGGTCCAATACGAAAGTACTGATTTCTTTTAAAATTATTCAGAGGAAGTCTTTTTGTGCGACTGTTAAAATATTAGTTTATATAATAATTACAAGACGAAAGGAAATAGTTATATGATAATCTATTACTTATATAAAGTGGACACCTGTTGAATTTTGAGCTGAATCCAACACAGAATTGACTGTTTGTCGGTCTATACTTTTAGATGTTTGTAAATATAATAATTCAAAAACGCAATGACTTAAATATATCAAATTCTGTATGTGATTTTTGTGACTGCCAACATAGTTCTTTTTCAAATTTTGATTCTTATTGGTTCGGGAAAACCATGCCTAAAACACAAATTAACCTTTGTTAGTGTGTATGTCAGATTTTCTTTGATCACTCCCACTATAAATACAGAAATATTGTAAGAATTTAAATCACTGTTTTTTGAAGTTTCTTTCTTCGTAAGTGCTCTGAAAGATGCAAAGCATGAAGTTGTACTTGCTGCATCTTCTTGATTGATCTGGCTCTGCGTAACTGGGAAGATCTTAAATGGAAAAAGAGGGGCGGGTACAGAAAATAATAATATAATGAGTTGCTGCGAAACAAATATTATAAATATTCCTTTTGTAATTCATGTGCTTGAAAATCATTCTTTGCAGTCTTCGTCTGACCAATGCAGGGTTAAGGCAAGACAAAATAATCAAATCTAAATAATGCTACAGCGTTTCGAAATATTTTTGTATATTGTATAAGTTTCTGATGGGAAAATTCTTACTCAAGTAAAAACTTGCTAAATAATATATACATATATTTGTCTATATTATTTTATTTAAAAAGAGGAAGTGATTGAAAAAAAATTGTATATTCTGTACTACTGTATTATGTCATTACAATACTGTATTTCCTTAAAAATTGATTGAAAAACAATGCCAGGAATTATTTACATGATACGTGCACATTCTGATTTTTTATACTCCCCTTTAAGTCTATTTCACGTTTAAAAGTTGCACTTATTTCTAACTGTGAGTAATTTACTTTATATCTAGAAGAATGTCACAAGAAAAAGGCTGCTTGTTTTGAGCGAAATCAAATGAGGACTTCTTACATCTTTTAACTCTTGATATTTAGTTCCGCCAACTGAAGATACTTTGCAGTTTCATCTAGGAATGGTTCTGATGGTAGGATGGGATGGGGTGGCGGAGGAGGCAACCACAGATGTACCTATCAATTATAAAACAAGACACGAAGATGAAGCATTCTTTAATGATAAATTCAAAAAAGAAAAAAAAAATGTCTAAAAAGAAACATTTTCATAAGATTTTAATGAATTGTCTCATTTTTGAATAGTTTTTATCAATGAATTTTCCTGCTGGCATTGAAGAATGGGTAGTTGCTGTCACTGTTTTCGCGAGCTTAAATTGCAGAAGGCCATATCAAATTGACCAGACACTGAATAACCACATTTTGTATAGTGTGAAAGGACAAATTTCCTTCTTCACCATTCTATATTCGTGGTAATAAAAAAGCTAGTTGAAATCGTGAGTTATGTGTCTTATGATTGTGCTTAATTTTACCTCACCGTACGGTTATAGTGTGTTGCACACACCATTATTGGTTCAAACATTTTCGGAAAAATGAATTACAGCTTATGTCGGATTAACTCTAAATCACGGTAAGACCATGTCTTTTTTCTTTTTTTTCTTTTTCATCTCCTGTTCTTGACAGTGTGCTGAGATGTCCTTCGAGTTGCCGGCCACGTGGAACCGGGGGTGTGTTGTGCACAAAGAAGAAAAGAAAATAACCGCTTATTAAGAACTGGTTCTTGACGCCGGTTCACTCGCCTCGCCGCTTAACAGGAAAAAAGGAGTGTGATCTAGTATTTATCAGATCATTGTTACGTTTTATTTTTAGAATGTTGTTTCTGGTTTATAAAAAAATAAAAACCAGTTTCCGATTTTTTAAATGCATTTCGAGAAAAAAATTATTTTTAAATTTAATTCAATATAATTGTGATTATGGTCAGCCAGTAATAATTTTTATAATTTTTAGAGATTTCATTAAGTTGATGAAATCTCACTGATGCAGAAGGCAGATTGCTTTGTTCTTTATATTTTTAAAAATAAAGTTTTAATATCTGATACATTTGAAAAATATTTCATATTTTGAGCGAAAAAAGTTCGCAACTAGAATAATATATGAAATGTGTCGGCTTTCTGGCACAGAGGTAGAGCGTCTTCCTCGTGTTCTGGGAGTCCCGGTTAGGGCATAGTTGTTATGTGTGCTATCTGTGAGATGCGTGGTTGTGCCTCCCCCTATAAAAAGAGACTGTGCAAGCGAATGCATTAAGTATGTAGCTAAAATCGTACTCTTGGCTCTTGTTGGCGCTACTTGAAACAAGAGACACTAATTCTTTGGCTTAAAATCTGTTGATGTATCAGTGGGGCTTGTCCATGGCAAATGCCATAACAAGAACTTATATTAAATGTCTCAGAAATTTTTAGAACTAAAAGCAGCTCATGTATCCATTTAAATTGATACTACTTCAAAATATATAGTTAACTACATCACGTGAATGAGGATTGATATGCTTTTGTCTATATGCTTATAAAGGTACTACTTCAGAATCTAGCTTGGACTATATCACTTGTGAATTAATAATTTACACTTGTATGTTTATATATTTATAGAAAGATATTCATGAAACAAATCGAAATTCCTTTCAAATTTCAAATAAAAAAAGGGGGGATGCTGGTATTTGCTATTGAAAATTCATTTCTGTTCAAATAAAACAATTCTTATCTAAGAATCAAAACGCTTAAGGAATGCGGTAGCATTTGTGTAGGAACCGTGAAATGCCGAAATTAGGAATATTATGAGGAAAATGGAGACAACGAAGATATGTCTACATGGGCGCAGATAAGAATGATTTCCTTCTTTTTTCCTGAAAAAAATTGTCATTCTCTTTCAAAAATGTCATAAACACATAATGTTGAAGAATTTCAACGAGATTATTTGATGTTTATTTACATATATTTGTCTTAAATCATCAATTCTTATATTTTTTGCCTTAAATTATCTATTTTGATTACAAATTTATAATCCATAATACCGTATGTAGACAAAGGTAGGTCAATAAATTTTCAAGAAATAAAAATTAAATATAAGCAAAGCACAAATTTAATTAGACCTTTTAGTAAGATTAATTTATTACGCTCGTCTAAACTAGTTAAAATTAGTTTGAACTAGTTCAGACGAGCGCAATCAAGTTCACACGTCATAAAATTTGGTAATTTACGATTTTTTAATAAATAATTTAATTAAAATAAAATAATAAGTTTATATTATTTATGGAATAATTGAGATTAATTTAATGGAGTTACGTTGCACGTGTCTTAATTATTATGGGATCTGAAATAACTATTTTGCTTAGTTTGAAAAAATAAATAATTCCAGATTCCATTCGTGTAGCACATCGTAGCTATCTAAGGTCTAAACAGAAATAATTTTGAGAATTTAAGACGCCAGATTGGTAACAGAGTTAATTTGTTCGCAGCTTTTTTTACTGCTGGAAAATTGATGTAGCAGTTATCAAAGGCAGCTATCGGTCTCTTTCGAGAACTGGGAACCGTTGGATCGTGGACAGGTAATGGAAGTAACTCGTTCTTTCTAAGTTCGAGAAGCGATTCCACCTAAGGACCGCTGTGCACACTCGATTGGTGCACGCCGTATATCCTTCTGTTGAAGTGGCGAGTTGGTTTGTAGGGTGCAGACAAAAGAAGGGCAACTCAGAGTTTGTATTTTCGCTGTCCGCGTACATCAGAATTACGAGTTCCGTCCAAAATCGGCTTTAGTGGTGAATGAAAACACGGCGGGCGTTAACACAACTAAAACTAAGATTTGCCTCTCTTCAGAGCAGGGCCTGACTGAGGCAGGAGTGTACGGATAAGTGTGTTTGGGGGGGGGGGGGACCAAATCGAATACAAATTTTATTTCACGTTTCCTTTTTTGATGAATGTTCTTCATTACTGAAGTAGTGAAGCAGAAAGGACCCCAAAGGAGTTTTTGATTCGGGCTTTAGCTAGCCTAGGTCGCGCCCTGCTTCAGAGATATTAATTGCTCCGGCATAAATGATTGTCGTACTTCTAGAGTAAACATTCTATGCGACTTGATATTATTTGAAGAAAAGAACCATTACAAAAAAAGGGGAAAGATTCAGAAATTCTAAAATGCATAAAAAAATAAGAAAATAAACAATTTCAATTAAGAAAGTTTTTTTTCTTTCTATTTCATAGAAGCCCTTACATTTGTTGCTTTTAGTTAAATACCCTTTATAATTTTTATTTCATTTCGTTTAAGGATGCCAAATATGGATCAATTTCGTCCCGAAGATTTCAAGTTTCCTTTAATGATTTTTTTTTTTTTTGAATTTTGAAAGTTTAGGAAGTTTCGCAAGCACCAGAACCGAAACTTGAAAGTTTAGTAACGTAAGAATTGACACTAGTTATATTGAATTATTAAATATAAGAGTCCAGCGGCTCGGTTAAATTTAAGGACTTTAGAGAATATGATTCTCGCATTAAGAAAATGTGTAACAGGTACGTTATAACAGCATTACTATGTACTATAGTATGTATATTAATGTATTATATTAATCTCTATTGAACTAAGATTTTAGAAACAAATCTTATATTCTTTTTTACGTATTCCAATTCGAATCTTATTGTTAATCAGATCCAATGATATTCCAGAAAGTTTTACTCATTCACAATAAAAAGTAAAAATAATTATTCGAGTTCCTTAAAAAATATTTTGTAGAAAAAATTAACATAATTAAAATTAATATTTTTTTAAATAAAAAAATAATTTGCTCAAGGTTAGATGTTACACAGACAAAGATGCACCTTCTTTTTAAAAAATATATTTTTCCTTGAATGTTATATATTAAATTATCAGTTTATTAGAATAAATTATTTAATAATCAGAAAAAAAATATAATGAAATCTGCTATTCATATTCGAATGTATCATGTCAGAAGATAATTTCCTGAACGGCCATGCACCACGTGTTTAGGCAAGTTAAATTATATTTTCATCCCTTTTAGTTGTTTCATTGAATGAGTCACTTTAGTACTGCAAACGATCCAAAAAGCTTTTGTCTCGCATTTATTGTTTAAGAAAATATCCCATTTCCTATTTATTTCATTTCCTATAATCACGTGCTCAAAATAACATTTTTCTAGGTTTTATTTGCTGTAGACATTAACATATTCTTTAAAAAATAAGGGCTTTTGTAAATGCAATGGCAACGCGTTATTAAAAGCTGATTTTTTTTATATGCTCGTGCAGATAGTAAAATGATTATTTTTCGCCTACGGATTTTTGTTGATTGCAAAAACCTCATATCAAAAACATCATGTTCTGATATGATAAAAAAAAAAGAAAAGGAAGGAAGAAAGAATATAAAGGACATATAAATCTCAAATTATATTGGATGTGAGGCTATTTAATTTGTGTCAATAATCTTAAATTCTACTCTTTAATTTGTCACTAATTACGAATATAAATGATTGAAACAAAAAAAAATCAGGAATATAAATAAGATACAGTGGGGTGTTCGGATGTTGGTAAAAAAGGAAGACGAAAAACGTGTCCTACTAAAATGTCACGTGACTCGGTACGTTCCCGCGTTCTGTATTCTCGGAGGAACGGTAGACAAAACGTGGAAAAGTTTCTCCTCTGATGCAAGACACTGACGAAGTTGCTCGTGTGAGTTGCGTCAGCCAGTGCCGATCGAAAGAGGGATGGGTTGAGTCACGTGACTCAGCTTTTCCCGCTCGATACCTGGCCAAACTGGAGCAGAATGAAAATGGACTGGCTTTGTTCCAACCTTGGAACATAGAACACACATAGTTGAACGCCTTCTCCACGTAATTTGTGAAACCTTCCGACAGACAATTGAGGTCTGGGGTTAGATGAGTAAAAGGTAAAAACCGGTCGAGTTACCGCGGTTTTGAATTCGATTCTTCGCACCAGACATTGGCGGAATTTTATTTTTGCTCTCAGCTGGCGACAGATGGATTTGGCTATCTTGTTTCATATACTATTTGGGAGGCCGTACGACCTTTTATTGAGAACTTTTGTATCGCGTTTCTCAAACTTATATTTTTTTGTCATTTGATTATGGCTTTATTCCGGTGAATGGATAGCATTAGTCGAATAAATAAGCTTTCTGCCTTCGACATAATTAATCATGTATGCTCTCAGGGGCATATTTAGCCATGCAAAAACCTTCAGACAATACATGTTCCATATTCCTTCAGACGGGATTGTGTCACTTGCGCTCAGTCTCATTAGACCTAGCTCATTAGAGGGTGTGTTTTGCGCTCACATAGTAGGTTTACTGGAATTTAACCACCTTTGGCAGGAAAACTTGGCGTGCATCTAGAGGGGCTATATAGAATGCACGTTTCTCATATTGATAAGATTAAGCGAGATAATTAAAGCTCCTTATCTTCGAAATATTCGCTTTTTTCCTCACGCCCAAGATTTATCAAATATTCACTGATAAAATTATTTCATTTCTTAGTTCAAATATAACGTCATTAAAAATTAATTGAATTTATCGGTAGCCTACCGTATACTTTTGTTGAAAATGGGACCAACTAAAGAGCTTTTAAAAACAGAAATATGCGGAATATGAACAGAAAACTACAAGTGATGATGAATTTCTTGCAAGAAGAAATGCTCTCACTTTTCTAAACGTGAAAATTTTGCTAAAAGTTAATGCTCCTATTTAGATTAAAGCAACATTTGTCTTTCCAAACAACGTTTTCAGTAAAAGGAATATTTGATTTTGCTTAAGAAACGGCAGATTGTGTATTCTGTATGAATATCACTTATCTGTGCACAATCAATTTTGGACTGTTAAGCTCTAAATTGACTGTTTCTAATGTAGCAAAACAGTGACCTAAAAAAATAGAGAAAAATGTCAATTTTTTTTTCATCATTTATATGACATTTTATTCTCACTTGCTCTGTCCGATTGAAATAAGGATCCTAATAATTTCAATTACTAAGCCTATTAAAATGTTGGGAACTAAAAGCGTTATTGTATTCTAAAACGAGGGAAGCATTGCAATTGCATACAAAAAAAATCATTAACATCCTCCTTCTCTATTATTTTTCTCTCTCTCTTTCTATATATATATATATATATATATATATATATATAAACTATGACCAGAGATTTTAAATTTAAAACTAAGCATATTTGCAAATTTTCTGGATAGAAGTGTGAAATTTTGTACGTATAAAGGAAAATAATAAAAATTGTACTACGTCACACTTGAAATTATGATGAATATATAAAAATTCATTTTTTTTGAAATTTTTGTTCAATTGTCTACCTTATTTAATGAAATTTTGTAATTCGAAGTATGTCTGGATGTAGCATTTAAAAAAGAAAAAAGCTTATTCCTAACTGCAACGAAGCAATGCTTTTTAGAAAAAAAAAGTGACTTCAGAAACCTTACTGACATAGCTATGAAATTAGTCTTATCTTACGCCTTAATATTTAAACATTCATTATTGTAATTTCAATTTCGGTCACAATAAAAGTTCAATTTACATGAATCTTTACTTTTGGCAAGAAATTCATGGACGAAAAAAGAAGGAAAAAAAGAATGAATAAAATATACAGTAACATATTTAATTTCTAGCTTTCTTTCATGCACAAATCTAGGATAAGTTGAAAATTGGTATTAAATCACTGGTAGTGCTTTTAAGAAAATTGGAAAGAAATTTACTACAGGCTTACCTGCGAATAAAACTTTAGCATATGATGCTGTATCTGAGAACTAAGCGTTTTAATTTGTACGTTTAGATGCTGCATTTAAATAGTGTTTTTGGTACATTAGATTATGTATAGTTAAATCTGACAGTAAATGAGCTAAGAAATGAAATAATGTATTTCAGATTTGAAGGAATTGCAATAATTATCAAAACTTTCGATTTGAAAATATGCTTTCCCCCCTGAGAATTAACAAGCAACTGTTTTTTGAAATTTTAAATATGATTCTTATATTTAATATGAACTTATTTAAATATAAACTTATTTGAATAGCTTTAACTAAAAATTTTTTTAGCTCATTTCAAGTATCCGTTCGTAGAATATATATACATACAAGCATACATACATATTGAAAGAAATAAACATTATTAATATCCATTTAAATTTGAATTTTAAAAAAACTTTCCATGTATTTTTTCATTTTGTTAAATAAAATTAAACTTTAAGACATATGAAGATTATATCCTCCCAAAAATAAAAATTATAATTCACTTTAATACATTAAATTTGTATTATGTGCGCAAAATTATAATTTTTATAAATGTCTTCAGTCTAGGAAAATTATGAACAGGTTAATTCATAGAAAAATTTTAAAGCAAATTTCTCGCATTCTATTTATTACTTTTATCATCCGTTTGAAATGTAGTAAGGGTCATTAGCATTTTTCTCGCAGAAGCCTTTTTTCGTTATCAAAAACATGGAGTATCATTTAACAGTGAATGATTACTATATGGCGCACATTGTAAAATCGCCAAATTTTACATACAAAGATAAAAGTTATAATGTGGTACTCTTTTTAAGGCTTGAGTGCAAATAACACAGAACCCTTCAGACAATGGAATTTCTAAGACTTTTTTTCCCCTCTGTAAATTCAGCTTTTAAATAATAAATATTCTGGCACATTTGGATAGTAAAACAATTGATTGGAGGTCACTTTAAAGAGAGTTAATTTTAATGTTTTTCTTTTAAATTTTTAAAAAATATATATAAATAATTTTAACCAAAAAGGTGCTGGCTTTCTGGCACAGAAGTAGCACGCCTTCCTTGTGTTCTGGCAGTCCTGGTTCGGACATGGCTGTTCTTCTATGTTCAATTGTGAGGAGTGTGACTGTGCTCCCCCTTGTAAAAAGGGGCTGTGCAAGCGACTGTGACGAGTGTGTAGCTAAATTCTTACTCTTCGCCCTAGTTGGCGCTACTAGAAACAAGAGACGCGTACCTTCGGCTTAAAATCTGCTGATGTATCAGCGGGGCTTGTCCACGGCAAGTGTTATAAGTAACAACAACTACGACCAAAAGGGTTAAAAATTTTAATAGTAATATTTAAAATCTTTGTTAGCACAATCTCCTTAAAATAAATTCTTCAAAATAAATTTTTCTGAGCTCTGGGCGCGGGAGTGAGTCGTCTAAAAAATATATTCGCTAATCAATATATATA